>JAIUZE010020007.1:0-28462 GCA_022085475.1 Heliosperma pusillum
CAAAATTAACTAGATAGTTACAAATTCGGAAACCAACTCCTTGGTCCCTTGCCTCTTCACTTAGAACACCTTCCAAAATGGCACCGTCTTGAGGGAGTCACCGATCTTCTTAAAAATAATTACAAATATACAAATATAAAAATTCCTATTATACATTTATTCTATAAAATAAAATTATTAAATTATACAAACCTGCGATACGAGATCGCAATAAAATTACAACCAAACCGTTATTCCCTTACATTACGGGTAATAACGATTAAAAATAACTAGGTCATACTAGGTACAAAATTTGCATAAATTATTAAATAAATGACATTCATTCATTCAACCATAAATTAAATAAATTGCTGCAAAATTCATGCCAAAATCGTCCTAGATTCAATTCATGCTCATTGTAGCTCGATTTTTTTTTTCCGGGATTTATTGATTTTTAACCATTAAAAATCACTACCAACATTTAAATCGCATTTAAATTCAAAATAATTAACTAAACTATTTTAGAACTCAAAATTAGTCACTACTAATTTTGTTGGTCATTAATTAGATCGATTTGATTTCATTTGCTAAATATTACGGTTTAATCATAACAATTATGAAATAAAACCAAAATAAAATATAAACATCATAAAATTTGAAACCAAAAATTTTGTACATTTTGGAACATTTCCAGGAACTATAAAAATAAAAATTATTTGCTCAAAAAATTTAAATTAATTTCATGAACAAATCACTTTGTATTTAATGGTTTTATCAAATAAAAATCTTTAGATATAGTAAAAAAGTGAAACAAATTATGAAATTTCACCAGGATGATCAACATCATAATTTTAAATGTAACAAAAAGTTTCAAGACCATAAAAAGACGTTTCAATTTTATGAACATTATAATCTCATCTTATCGACTTTTATCGTATAAAAATCAATGAACATGCAATACATAAGTAAAAGTCACGAAATTTTACATAAAATATGTAATGCATGCATATGAGATCATATTAAAAAATCATGGCCAGAATCAACATGAAACTTTTTTTAGTTAACTTTTAACTCATAAAATGCATGTTAACTCGGTTTAAACGCCAAAAATCAAAATAAATAGCAAATCAATCCCTAAAATCACGAAATTTGACCACAAACATTTTGAGGTCAGTAGGTATACATGCACCAAAAAATTTTATCAGAATCGTATTTTAACTCAAAATCTTTGATTTATTAGTTATCTTATAACTTTAATAAAAATGTCCAAAATGAACATGCATGCTACAAGCTAGCTCTGATACCACATGAAAGTCCATAGACCTTAATTAGACTCCTCTAATCTTACAATAATATAAAAAGGCATGTTGAGCCTCCCTAGAATCGCCACGTGTCACATGCTTACTGACTGCCACCTCATACGAACTTTTACTTCTGACTTTAAAAAAAAAAAAAAAAAAAAACCAACCCTCAGTAAACCATTCGACTCCCTCATCCATTATCATCCCACCATTCCTTCTTCCTATAAAAAAATTGAAACTGACATCACCGTTCATATAGCTTCTCAAATTAAATGCAATCACTTCATTATTAATTGTTGATTTACAGCTCCATTAAATGGATTATATCATCACCAAATTTGTGCAACAACTATCCAAATCGTATGTAGAACCGGTACTTCGATCAATCGCCCAACTGGTTGCATTAACCTCAGACGGCGGCCTAAGTTGCCCTCTACAACGGAAGGTATGTCCAATTCTTACTCCTTATATATTTTATTTAAAATCAATTGCTTGGTTAATTAATCCATGTAATGGTAATTTGATCTTTCAATAGACGTAATATAAGAAAAACCCCCTTAGTGATTTAATTGCTCAAGAGCAAGTTGATTGATAAAAGACATGGGGAAATTGAAAAATTGAATCACGTGTAGGGATTGGTGTTGATAGCAACAAAACAAAGGGGTTAGTAGTATCTGTAGGGTCTAGGGTTCCTAATTCACACTGCTTTTTACGGAGTATTTTGTTTTACTTGCTTCTACATATATTTTGAAACACAAATTCTTATTTAACACGGAGGTATCCGTCTTAAGCTTAAGACGGATACTATATTCTCTCACAAAATACCCATCAAGGGTGAGTGGAGAGCACATGGGGGTGCCCACCTTGTCCCCTCTACCCATTTCCTCTCACAAAATACCCGTTGCAAGATCCGACCCGTCTTAAGCAAGACCTACTGATTTTGAAAAGGGGAAACCAAACAAGGTCATGACAAAAGGTGGACTAACGCTACTTCGCCATGCGTACATACAGGATGAAAGGTATGAAACACACCACCATCCTACTACTGAATAAGGTTGATCTTTACAAAATTAAATAGTAATGAAATTTCACAGGAAGGAAACGGTAAGAGTTACGCTGTGGGGCGAGGCAGCAAACCTAATAGATGAAACAATGGTAGAGATGAACAAAGATGAAGTCAAAATCTTCGTGATAACGTCTATGAAAGTCGTTTACTACGAAGGTAAGAACGTCTGACCCATACTATTGTCAAACCACCGACATTATACACCCAAAAAAAGTAACATCCAAAATGACACAATGCAGGCGCTGACCAATTACAATCAACTTACGGGACAAAAATATACATCAACCTCGACATTCCGGAAGCAACAAAGCTAAGACAAAGGTGAGAGCACTAAACAGAGAGTTCCATCTCATAGTCGGTGAAAACTCATAACCATAAAATAGAAAGCGAATAACACTAATACCACCCCATACAGCCTAGACGAGCTGACACCAGTCACGATCATCGACATAAGCAAGGAAATACATGTTCCTGAACCACCATTCAAAAGCCTAAAGGAACTGCTAGAGATGGAACTACCAGATGAGGTAAACAAAACCAGCTTGCCTGTTACTACATTTACTAAACAATTATAAAACATTTGTACTACGATTGTTTGTTAATTAACCCATGCATGTACTCCAGACAGAAATGTTCATCTGCCAAGGGGCCATAACGGAAGTACGAACTGATGTAGACTGGAGGTACATGTCCTGCAGTACATGTAAAAGTGGCCTTCAAGATGACAAAATGTGCTCTCAGTGCAACAAACTGATACAATACCCTACACAAAGGTACTAGCATGTGAACTCTTGTGTGCATAATGTACAAGAACTAATTATTATTGTCTGACCAACAGGTACAGAATTATGACGACCATATCAGATGGGTTTGCATTTGCAAAACTAGTGCTATTTGATAAAGAAGCAGAGAAGGTTATTGGAAAACCAATAAACAAACTGCTTGACATATACGAGCAGGTATGAAACAACCGCCAACGTATATGCCAAACCCCCACGATATTAAATATATAACTCAATGTATACAAACCAAAAAATGCAGGAAAATGGAAAAGGTCGGGTATTCGACATTCTACAACAATGTATCGGATGACAACACAAATTCAAAGTGAAGGTGGGAATGAGCAGATTTGGATATGAACGAGAGCTTAAAGGACAGAAAACATTTCCAACAAATGAAGACATTGAAACAAAAATCGTTGCCACCCAAGAATCGGAAAAGGTACAATACAAAACCATAAAAAACTTGCAAAAAAAAATTAAAAAAAAAAACTTTACAAATGATACATTGCAGGCACCCATGCAGCAAGAAGAACCCTCACTACCACGTATAGAATGGAAGGCGCCAGTCCAAACACCAGACAAAACCGAGAACCGAAAGAAGGCGGAAAAGTAAGTACTAATTTGACTCAAATATTCATAAATAAATGTACCCAGTAACAAGTTTTGATGTATTTAACCACGCCCTTAAAAATGTAGGACTGGAAAAGGTGACAAAGATATCAAGATGGAGGGAAGTAGCGCAAAAAAAAAGCGGTCAGTAGCTGTCTCAGAAACATCTACATAAATGCGAAGACGCCGAAAATCCAACATTACCAACAAAGTCTACCAATTTTAGGAGATAATTGTTATTGTTATTTTAATTTATTGAGCCCATGTCAAAATATATTAAATAAAACAAAATAAAGACTATTGAAACAATTGTATGTGCTTATCTATAATGACCACTTGCCCTTTAGAATCAACAGTGACACCTAAAACTCACCCTCATGGACTTGCATATCTTTTGTTAGCATAGTTTTCCTACTTTAAAGTATTGTTATTTAAAAAGCACAATATTTGGATTAATGTAATCAAGTACACAATTTCCTGGCAAATAACTAACGCATGAATTCCTACTATCAATCTCATATTAACATCTACATAACACCCGTAGATATAAGACAATTTCAAATCCATCAATTTTACCCTAATTAACAACTAAAGACACACATTGAAAAACAAAACCACGCCACTACAAACGGTGTCAACCAAAACAACCTCGTGAGTTTCACGGGCAATAGAACTAGTTAGTTACTAAATTACTTGTTAATTTAGTATTTAATGATCTATGTAACATGCATGCAAATATAAAGACATTTATATAAAAGAAGAAATTTCCTCACATTGATATGGAAATAATATGGGCACAACAAGAACACCTACTTGTTGTTCTTGAGCTTATAATATGGATGAACAAGAAATCTCCAAACTAGAAGACCTCCTTCAAGTTGCACCAAGATGAACCCAAATAATCTACTCTTATTATTAACTAGATAATAAGATAGATATTATACTACTAATATTAGACTATATTACTACACTAGTAATACTTAAGAAATATTAGTATTTGAGAGTTTTTTAGAGAGAAGAAGAGTTTTTGAGAGAAGTAAGAAAAACAAGCATGAATTGAACAAATGAAATGAACAACCATATTGCCCTTATAAAGACAATATGGCCGGTCATCAAGAGCTACATAAGGCTCTTATTTTGCTTATTTTAATCACATGCAAAGTGGTAGAGTGTAGTGTTAGTATGTAATGATTTTATGTTACTATTCATGTCATAATTATAAGTGACTTGTGAGCATGAACATAAGCAACCATCATCACCTTACCAACTCTAACATAATCGGCCATGTGAGCCTTATTTTGATCTATTTTGATTTTTGATATTTGTCCCACAAATACTTATTAATCATATGCTTAATTATCTTGTATAATTAAGTGTTTATTTGATCATATAACAATTATATGACACAAATAAATGAATAATATCTACTTAACATTTTAAGTAATATTTTACCATTATATCAATATATAATTGGTCCCACAATGCTTAGTTAATTTATTTTACAACTCCTTGTAAATATAATTAACTAATTACCTCTATCTCAAAACCTCAACTAATTTAGTAATTTAACGATTAATTACTAAGTTAAATCTTATTTAATCGTATTAAAATAAGATATAAATTTATTAGTCAATTATCGCATAATTGAAAAATAAACTTAATCGAATTTGAGTTCTTACCTCAATTTCTAACAATTAACTCTCGTACATATCGAATATATGTAATGTACTAATTAACTATATCGTATACAAATAATTAGTTACTATTTGGATTTCATCCTTTAGGTGTGACCGAAAGGGATCAGTTGATCACCGCCGTCAAACGACAATAACGTCAAACTCTAGTCAGCCAACCGTTATTGATTTACGTTAATTAACTGACTAATCATATATATAGTCAATAAATATCCCAATTATATTCCATAATAAGATTTATTATGTGGCGCATTATTGTGTAGGACACCTACTCCCACAATCTTCCCACTTGTCTGACTACAAGTGTGCGTCACCAATTCTCTTGTCTCTTTATCACACTTCCCACTCACGCAAGGTGTCTTTCAGGTCGCACTTGCGATTGACAATATCTAGAGTGGTTTTCTCGATAGGGAGAAGGTACTGTCTGACCGAAAGATCTACCATAGATCTATTTCCTGTTGATCCATCTACTCTGTATGATGCAGATCACCATGATCCAGAAGAAGTCCATCGGCCTCCTTTTACGGCACGACCTAGAACATCACCCAAAACCAATCGGAAACTGCACCGACTCAGATAGACGGTCGCCAGTCAAAAGAATCGACTTATAGGAATAAGATAGAAGACCCTGCCACGACCAGGCATCAAATAATTTATTTAAGGGTCTCTACAATGTCACTGTCCGACAGAGTGTCATACAGTCTGTCTATGTAAACGACCAATCATCTCCATGACCCCATGGTGCTGAACCAACCATCGATCGACTTACAATCTAGTCATTTCGAGACGTCACCTCATTTTAGTGACTAGGGACAAAATACTAAGTTCGTCCTATTCACTTGAATAGGGTCCAACATTGTCTTACAATCTATTCGGATAAACAAAGTATTACATTTAGTCAAACTAAATAAAAGAGTTTATAATAAAACTCGAACAATGAATGCAATTATCATATATGAAATAATTAATACAACATTCAATTATTACATATTACATAATCTAAAGGAACTCTGGCACACGTCTCAATCCCTTTGTGACGACATGACCATCATGCTTAGCCTTTGATAAAGGCTTGGTTAAAGGATCATCAATATTGTCATCTGTCCACCTTACAAATGTCAATTCCCTTTTCTGTCCACGTAATGCTCCCTAAGTACATGATATTTCCTAAGTACCTGTCTAACTTGTTTCCTGACTGTGCCCTCTTTTGTCTTGAAACATAGCCCCACACTGTTATCACAATAATTGTGATAGGATCTTATGGCAGTAGGCGACTACTGTTAGTCCTCCAAAAATTGCCGACCCACCCAGCTGCCTTTGGCAGCTTCAAGAACGCTGCAATGTACTCGGCTTCCGTTGTATAATCCGCTGTAAGAACGCGTTGCTTGAACTCTTCCAGCAAACAGCTCCTCCATTCATCATATAAACGTAGCCGGATTGGGATTTCATATCATCCCTATCTGTTTGGAAACTGGCATCTGTGTAACCCTTTACACTTAACTCAGTCTCGCCTCCAAACACTAAGAACGAATCCTTGGTCCTTCTTAAGTACTTAAGGATGTTCTTTACGGCTATCCAGTGACTCTCACCTGGATTTGCTTGGTAACGACTTGTCATGCTCAAAGCATATGCAACGTCGGGACGAGTGCACATCATAGCATACATGATTGATCCAACAGCTGATGCGTAAGGGATCAATTTCATGCGTTCAATCTCCTCGGGTTTCGTAGGGCACTCTGACTTGCTCAAAGTGATCCCACTTCCCATAGGAATAAAGCCTCTCTTAGAGTCTTTCATGTTGAACCGATCAAGAATCTTATCAATATAAGTCTCTTGACTTAATGCTAGTATCCTTTTAGATCTATCCCTATAGATCCGGATACCTAAGATGCGCTGGGCCTCTCCTAAGTCTTTCATTTGGAAATGTATTCCTAGCCACTCCTTTACAGAAGTGAGCATTGGAATATCATTCCCAATGAGTAGTATGTCATCTACATACAAGACTAGAAAAGTTACTTTACTCCCACTAAACTTCATGTATAAACACGGTTCCTCGACGCTTCGAGTGAAACCATTTTGTTTAATTACATGATCGAAACGATGATTCCAACTCCTGGATGCTTGTTTAAGACCATAGATGGATCTCTTAAGCTTGCATACCTTCTTAGGGTTTGATGGATCCACAAAACCTTCAGGTTGTGTCATGTACACTTCCTCTTATAGAATCCCATTCAAGAAGGCGGTTTTGACATCCATTTGCCAAATCTCATAATTATGAAATGCGGCAACCGCTAAGATAATCCTTATGGATCGAAGCATGGCGACTGGGGCGAAGGTTTCGTCATAGTGAAGACCATGAACTTGGGTGAAACCTTTTGCCACCAATCTAGCTTTATAAACATCATTATGTTTGTCTATGCCACTTTTGATCTTATAGATCCACTTACACTGAAGAGGTCGTACCTCCTTAGGTAAATCAACCAAGTCCCATACTTGATTGTCGTACATAGAATCCATTTCGGATTGCATGGCTCCTAGCCATAGCTTTGAGTCGGGACTACAAATGGCTGCTTTTTAGGTAGTAGGTTCGTTACTTTCAAAAAGTAGCAAATTATAGTCATCACCTTCCTCTATAATACCAAGGTATCTATCAGGTTGATGACTAATTCTGCTTGACCTCCTAGGTTCCGAAGGAATAATGACCGTACCAGACGAAGATGGAACGTTTTCCTCGTCGTCCTTTTTGGTTTGTGGCTCTTGGACTTCATCAAGTTCAAATTTTCTCCCACTCTGTCTTTTAGAAATAAAATCTTTTTCTAAAAAGACTGCATCACGAGACACAAACACTTTGTCCTCGTGTTTATTGTAGAAGTAATAAGCACGTGATTCCTTTGGATATCCTACAAAAAGACATTTGTCAGATTTGGGTGCGAGTTTATCGTCAGACTTATTCTTAACAAAAGCTTCGCATCCCCAAATTCTCATAAACGACAAATAAGGGACTTTCCCTGTCCATATCTCATATGGAGTTTTGTTTGCCGCTTTAGTCGGGCTTCGATTTAGTGAAAATATTGCAGATAAGATAGCAAAACCCCAAAAAAAATCAGGAAGCTCTGTTAGACTTATCATCGATCGAACCATATCTAATAAAGTTCGATTTCTCCTTTCGGACACACCGTTTAATTGAGGTGTTCCAGGAGGAGTCCAATATGATACTATACCACAATCTTTTAGGTGTGAATCAAATTCATTGTTCAAGTATTCACCACCACGATCGGATCGTAGGATTTTAATCTTTTTCTTCAATTGGTTTTCTTCTTCATTTTAAAATTCCTTGAATTTTTCAAAAGCATCACTTTTATGCCTCATCAAGTAGACATATCCATATCTACTCAAGTCGTCGGTAAAAGTAATGAAGTAGTGATAACCTCCTCTAGCTTGGATAGTCATTGGACCGCATACATCCGTATGTATAAGTCCTAATACTTCACTTCCCCTCGTTCCCTTTTTTCCTCCTTTTTGGTCCCTTTTCTCCCGTACAAGGAGGCACGAGTCATCTTTGCCTAGAAGACAGATTCGATACGCCATAAGATTCATAATCGAATGGTTTGAGTACTTTAGATTAAACAAGTCTCTTTATGCGTCGTTCGTTTATGTGCCCTAAACGACAATGCCAAAGGTATGATTGATTAGGTTCACCTGTTTTGAGCTTCTTGTTTTCTACATGATAGACCTCTTTTGCAATCTCTAGAACATAAATACCTCCAATAGAAATGGCCTCGCCATAAACCATTTCATTAAAAGCAAAAGTACAACAGTTGTTCTTAATACAAAATGAAAAACCTTCCATGTCTAACACGGAAATGGAGATAATGTTCTTGGTAAGAGTTGGTACATAATAGCAATTATTTAAATACAACTCTAAACCATTAGGCACAAGAAGAACGTAGGTGCCCACGGAAACTGCGGCTACCTTAGCTCCATTTCCCATGCGCAGGTCCACGTCACCCTTCGGCTAGTGTTTTGCACTTCCCTCAGCCCCTGTAACATGAGTACAAAATGTGAGAACCACACCGGATCAAATACCCAAGAGAAGAGGTACTAGCACAGTTATATCGTATCATATAGAGTGCTAAAGCATTTTACCTGGACGTTTCACACAACCGTCTTTCTTGGCTTTCAAGTACTGTGGCAATTTGCGTTTCCATGCCCTTTTGCCATTACAATAATATCTCCCCTCCCTCTTCCTCCGCGTGTTTGTTGACTTTGGGTTGGCCTTATAAAAGACCTTTGCCTTCCCTTGCCGGATTCTTGAAAAAGGGTCTGACCTTTCCTTGTCCTTCCTTACCCCAGGTTCAGTTTTCTTTCATTTCATGGAAAGAACATCCTTGGGTTCACTCCCACTAGCCTCCATGTCCCTCCAGCTTGGGTTGAGGATGCATGGATTTCTGAAACTTTCCCTGCCATTCATGTTATAGTTCACCTAAATGGGTGAACTTAGGTGAGAGTGGATGAAGATCTTACCTGCACCACCAAATTCTTTGGAATTTTGCACCCTAGACGCTCTAAGGTGTCCGCGTGCTCAACCATTTTGAGCACGTGTGGGCCAACCTTTTGGCCCCTTTGCAGCTTAGTGTCAAAGAATTTCGTAATTGCCTCATATTGGAGAATTTGAGGGGCTTGCGAAAACATCGAAGTGATCCTCGTGAATATCGCATATGCATTGAGAGAGATCCATTGGAGTTTGAGTTTGGGTGAGATTGACCAAATCAAGACATTCTTGACGTCATTAGCAACCTTTAAATAAAGGTCATATTCGGCCCGCACCACCGCGGACGATCTAGGCGCGGGTTCGGTGGGGGGCTCTTCGACCAAGTAGCGAAGCACGTTATCGGATAACGCGGCGCTCTTGATCGTTGATTCCCATTCAACGAAGTTACTTCCGTCATCCTTAAGGACACATTTGTCCATGACGGACCTCAACCATGAGTCTCTACCCAAGGTTGCAACGTTTGATGATGTTGACATTATGCGAATATGGTAACTACAACAAAAAGAAATATATAAACATTCATTGTTAATTTACTTGAAAAAACATTTTAACAAGTTTAGCATTCATATAATGACCTCTCACTAAATTATATAAATGATTCCAAGACCCATTTTTATTTAAAAATAGTCATCGCATGCTATCTTTATTTAGAAATGGTAAGTCGTATTTGACTATTCTAATTCTACCCTTAGAAACTCTTGGTTGACGGATTTCAACTAAATCCATCTCCTAGTCCCAAGATAACGCTTATCTCGTTGAGTCCAATCAAATTTTAGCTTGTGATCGTATCACCCTACTTACCCGAGGTAAAAAGGGACCCACGAGCGTGGTAGCCCTAATGAACACGGGATTCATAGGTGTTATTAATTGGTAAGGCTAATCTCAATTTTTTTTAAACATGTGAGAGATCTTGTCAATTTAGTTATTAATTCCCTATAAGTGAACTAAGTCGGTGAATTGTGAATAACGTTGAATTGACAATAACGGTAAATTAAATGCATGTGTGACGATTTTGGCATGAGCGGAAATAAAGCAAGCAACCAAGCAACAATAAAATCCTAGTATGGCCACCTAGCTAATCAAAATTAACTAGATAGTTACAAATTCGGAAACCAACTCCTTTGGTCCCTTGCCTCTTCACTTGGAACACCTTCCAAAATGGCACCGTCTTGAGGGAGTCACCGGTCTTCATAAAAATAATTACAAATATACAAATATACAAATTCCTATTATACATTTATTCTATAAAATAAAATTATTAAATTATACAAACCGGCGATACGAGATCGCAATAAAATTACAACCAAACCGTTATTCCCTTACATTACGGGTAATAACGATTAAAAATAACTAGGCCATACTAGGTACAAAATTTGCATAAATTATTAAATAAATGACATTCATTCATTCAACCATAAATTAAATAAATTGCTGCAAAAATTCATGCCAAAATCGTCCTAGATTCAATTCATGCTCATTGTAGCTCGATTTTTTCGGGATTTATTGATTTTTACATTTAAATCGCATTTAAATTCAAAATAATTAAATAAACTGATTTAGAACTCAAAATTAGTCACTACTAATTTTTTTGGTCATTAATTAGATTGATTTGATTTTATTTGCTAAATATTACGGTTTAATCATAACAATTATGAAATAAAACCAAAATAAAATATAAACATTATAAAATTTGAAACCAAAAATTTTGTACATTCTGGAAAATTTCCAGGAACTATAAAAATAAAAAATATTTGCTCAAAAAATTTAAATTAGTTTTATGAACAAATAGCTTTGTATTTAATGGTTTTATCAAATAAAAACATAAGATATAGTAAAATAGTGAAACAAATTATGAAATTTTACCAAGAGTATCAACATCAGAATGTAAAATGTACAAAGAATTTTCAAGACCATAAATGGACGTTTCAATTTTATGAACATTATAATCTCATATTATCGACTTTTATCGTATAAATATCAATGAACATGCAATACATAAGTAAAAGTCACGAAATTTTACATACAATATTTAAGAAATGCATGTGAGATCATATTAAAATTTTATGGCCAGAATCAACATGCAACTATTTTTAGTTAACTTTTAACTCATAAAATGCATGTTAACTCGGTTTAAACGCCAAAAATCAAAATAAATAGCAAATTAATCCCTAAAATCACGCAATTTAACCACAAACATTTTGAGGTCAGTAGGTATACATGCACCAAAATTTTTTGTCAGAATCGCATTTTAACTCAAAATCTTTGATTTATTAGTTATCTTATAACTTTAATAAAAATGTCCAAAATGAACATGCATGCTACAAGCTAGCTCTGATACCAATTGAAAGTCCATAGACCTTAATTAGACTCCTCTAATTATTTACTAAATTACTTTTTAATTTAGTTTATAATGATCTATGTAACATGCATGCAAATATGAAGACATTTATATAAGAGAAGAAATTTCCTCACATTGGTATGGAAAATATAAGGGCACAACAAGAACTCCTTCTTGTTGATCTTGAGCTACAAATATGGTTGAACACAAATAATCTCCAAAGTAGAAGATCTCCTCTTAGTTGCACCAAGATGAACCAAACAATCTACCCTTATTATTAACTAGATAATAAGATAGATAATATACTACTAATATTAGACTATATTACTACACTAGTAATACTTAGGAAATATTAGTATATGAGAGTTGTAGTGAGAAGATGAGTTTTGAGAGATGAATGATAAAATAAGTAAGAATGAAGAAGTGAATAAATTGAACAACAATTGCTCAATTTATAGCCATAAGGGCCGGCTCTATCATCACCCAAGAGTGACTTTTTTCTTCTTATTTTATTGCCATGTAAGGTGGTAATGTGTTGTAGTGAATAAAATGATATCATGTTAACTATTCATGTCATAAGCATATGTTGCTTATGAGTATGAATAAGAACAACCAACATCACCATTTGACTTCACCATAACCGGCCATGTGAGCCTCAATTTGATCCATTTTGATTTTTGATATTTGTCCCACAAATACTTATTAATCATATGCTTAATTATCTTGTATAATTAAGTGTTAATTTGATCATATAACAATTATATGATACAAATAAATGAATAATATGTACTTAACATTTTAAGTAATATTTTACCATTATATCAATATATAATGGGTCCCACAATGCTTAGTTAATTTATTTTACAACTCCTTGTAAATATAATTAACTAATTACCTCTATCTCAAAACCTCAACTAATTTAGTAATTTAACGATTAATTACTAAGTTAAATCTAATTTAATCGTATTAAAATAAGATATAAATTTATTAGTCAATTATCGCATAATTGAAAAATAAACTTAATCGAATTTGAGTTCTTAACTCAATTTCTAACAATTAACTCTCATACATATCGAATATATGTAATGTACTAATTAACTGTATCGTATACAAATAATTAGTTACTATTTGGATTTCATCCTTTAGGTGTGACCGAAAGGGATCAGTTGATCACCGCCGTCATACGACAATAACGTCAAACTCTAGTCAGCCAACCGTTATTGATTTACGTTAATCAACTGACTAATCATATATATAGTCAATAAATATCCCAATTATATTCCATAATAAGATTTATTATGTGGCGCACGATTGTGGAGGACACCTACTCCAACATCATGGTGATCTGCATCATACAGAGTAGATGGATCAACATGAATTGTCCACCCACGTTGGGTAAAAACATCTTTAGGCCACTCGAGGAGTAGTTACTGTAAATGCGTGGCCACGCTCGGAAAGAGATCTATGGTAGATTTTCCGGTCAGACAGTTACTCTCCCTATCGAGAAAACCACTCTAGATATTGTCAATCGCAAGTGCGACCTGGAAGACACCTTGCGTTGAGTGGGAGATGTGATAAAGAGACAAGAGAAGCGGTGACGCACACTTGTGTCAGACAAGTGGGAGATTGTTGGAGTAGGTGTCCTCCACAATAGTGCGCCACATAATAAATCTTATTATGGAATATAATTGGGATAATTATTGACTATATATATGATTAGTCAGTTGATTAACGTAAATCAATAACGGTTGGCTGACTAGAGTTTGACGTTATTGTCGTTTGACGGCGGTGATCAACTGATCCCTTTCGGTCACACCTAAAAGATGAAATCCAAATAGTAACTAATTATTTGTATACGATACAGTTAATTAGTACATTACATATATCCGATATGTATGAGAGTTAATTGTTAGAAATTGAGTAAGAACTCAAATTCAATTAAGTTTATTTTTCAATTATGCGATAATTGACTAATAAATTTATATCTTATTTTAATACGATTAAATAAGATTTAACTTAGTAATTCATCGTTAAATTACTAAATTAGTCGAGGTTTTGAGATAGAGGTAATTAGTTAATTATATTTACAAAGAGTTGTAAAATAAATTAACTAAGCATTGTGGGACCCATTATATATAGATATAATGGTAGAATACTACTTAAAATGTTAAGTACATATTATTCATTTATTTGTGTCATATAATTGTTATATGATCAAATTAACACTTAATTATACAAGATAATTAAGCATATGATTAATACGTATTTGTGGGACAAATATCAAAAATCAAAATGGATCAAATTGAGGCTCACATGGCCGGTTATGGTGAAGTCAAATGGTGATGATGGTTGTTCTTATTCATACTCACAAGCAACATATGCTTATGACATGAATAGTAAACATGATATCATTTTATTCACTAAAACACATTACCACCTTACATGGCAATAAAATAAGAAGAAAAAAGTCACTCTTGGGTGATGAAAGAGCCGGCCCTTATGGCTATAAATTGAGCAATTGTTGTTCAATTTATTTACTTCTTGATTCTTACTTATTTTATCATTCATCTCTCAAAAACTCATCTTCTCACTACAACTCTCATATACTAATATTTCCTAAGTATTACTAGTGTAGTAATATATTCTAATATTAGTAGTATATTATCTATCTTATTATCTAGTTAATAATAAGGGTAGATTGTTTGGTTCATCTTGGTGCAACTAAGAGGAGATCTTCTACTTTGGAGATTATTTGTGTTCAACCATATTTGTAGCTCAAGATCAACAAGAAGGAGTTCTTGTTGTGCCCTTATATTTTACATACCAATGTGAGGAAATTTCTTCTCTTATATAAATGTCTTTATATTTACATGCATGTTACATAGATCATTAAATACTAAATTAACAAGTAATTTAGCAACTAATTAGAGGAGTCTAATTAAGGTCTATGGACTTTCACGATTGACGTCAACCATGCCACGATACATACACATTTTAATATCAAGAGATTTCACTACTCGAGGAAATGGACTAGGAACCGACCTTACTCATGTTTGGTGCGGACCTCTCCACACACCATGGGTTTGATTGCTTGGTATGGCAACCCACCCTTTAAGCCAAAACCATCTTGAATGCACTCAGCATGCCGTTATAATGCCTGTTTAAATGTGTATAACCTCTACAAGATCACCATTTTGTAAATAAACCATGACAAAATTTTCAAAACAAAATCATTTTTTAAAACTGTAAAACATTTTCAAAGGTGGCCTAAAATAGCGCAAAATGAGTCGACACTCTGCCCAAATATTCAGTCAAAATCATCTTCGAGTCAACACTCCTACAGCCACACTATGGTTATCTAGGACAAACATTTCCAAACTAGTCATTTTCGAAACTCACTTAAACACAGTGGCACACTCCCACTTCACAGGTCGAGTCTTTTCGAGTAAGTGTGCTAGATTGGTCGATCGTTTTTTGATTCGTTGTCGGTCTCTTGCTCAGTTTTCAAGATGCGTGGAACTAGTCAAGCAAGTGTTCATCAACCCGAGCCAAATGGTAATGATCAAATCCTAGCTGAGCTCCTCCGTCTCCAAACAAGTGAAGACCAAGCCTATGCTCGCCTGAATGCCATTGAGAGTCGAATTGTTGCCGTAGAAACTAGGCTGTCTCCCGCAGACATTCCTAACCCTAGTGTACACGATAACATTCCACTCATCGTGGGACAACAAGAAGTCGATGCCCCACCAGTTCTTAATGGATCGGAAAAGCGACTCCAATACTTGGAGGATCAACTAATATACCTCAAGGGAGATGACATCTATAGGGACAATAACTGCAAATATGAAGTTGTGAATGCCCAGCTTCCAACCAACTTCAATATGACTGACATCCCGAAATTGAAGGGACATGATAACCCTTTGAATCACATCCGCGCTTTCAAGGATTAAATGTCTATCATAGGCATCAAACCAGAGATGTTCCTAAGGATCTTTCCTTCGTCTCTCGACGCAATTCCCAAGCAATGGTTCTATTCTCTAGATCACAAAAAGATTGCAACTTGGGATGATGCTGCAATTGAATTCACCAAACAATATGCAGACAATGTTGAGATTCAAGTTAACATGCGTACTCTAGAGGTCCGTACTCAAAATGAGAAGGAAGGTATCACCGACTTCCTAAGTAGGTGGAGGAAAACTAGTAAACAACTGGTCGAACGTCCAGATGAAGCCACTCTTGTGGAAACATTCGTGGACAATCTAAGACCCATTTATGCAAACCACCTAAGGTACCAAAACATAAAGTCTTTTAAAGACTTAACTGTACTAGGGACCAGAATCAAAGACGGCATCCGAATGGGACTCTTGTCTAAAACGGTAGGTCGCGGGTATCAAGGCTCAACGAGTCATTCTTATGGCTCTACTAACAAGACAGATGAGGTCAATCTTGTTGAATCACCTAGAAAGAACAACCCTCAAATGAATTTCACAAACATCGGCGACACATACTCCAATGCCTTGAAAAGATTGACTCAAGAAGGCAAGCTCCAGTCTATAGGACCTACACCTGATCCCGAAAAGAAGAGTAAGTTCTGGGATGAGAACGCTTACTGTGAGTCTCATAGAGGCAAGGGGCATGACACAGAGAAATTCTTCAAATTGAAGCATGTCCTACAAGTTATGATTGAGGATGGTCGTCTACCCATACCCCCAGGAGGCAAACCCAACAACACTAAGAATCCTCTTGGAGTTCTAATGATCACGGATGAAGAATCCATCTTGGATTGTTCATACCTCATCTCCCCAGTTGAAGATGAAATTAACATGCTCGAAAGTGAAGAAAGGTATTCCACCATATCTCCTACCATCGATGACTTCATCGCATGGGCTAGAAGTGTATGTAGACAGGTTTCAGCGCTCGAAACTATCGTGACATCCCTACGCGTTCCGGGCACCACACCCCAAGAAGGCGCACCACGAGCTCCAATCCTATCCCAACAATCTACAATGCAAGAGGTAATCACAACATGTGACAACCTGGTTGAACGAGTCATCACTTTAGAAGCTGAAATCATCAGTTTGAAAGAACTCAATACCGTCAAAAGAATATGGGCCGATGACAATGAGGATGAGTACCTCACAAAACATTCTCAAACTTAAAATAGCAAAGATCAAGATATAGACTATCTTACTCGATCCGAATGCCCTTATCAGAACTAATGGTCCAATTACTAACACCACTGTCGTCACCCCAAATGATGGCGAGGGTACATCTACTGACCATCTACTAAAGCAACTACAGAAGACAAAGGCTGATCTTTCAGTCTGGCAATTAGCTGAAAGTTCATTTCCCCATTGACGGGCTCTACTGCAAGCATTGGCAAAGCTAAATGTAGCACACGACTCTACATCTGACGATGTAGTCAACTTAGTCTTCCAAGAACTAGTCAAACTAAGTAACCCAGTTACTTTCTCAGATAAAGACTTGCCTCCTTTCGGGGCTAGTCACAACCTTGCTCTGTATATCATAATCACGTGCCTAAAGAAGAATATACCAATGACTTTGGT
The DNA here is from genome assembly GCA_022085475.1 of Heliosperma pusillum. Taxonomy (NCBI): domain Eukaryota; kingdom Viridiplantae; phylum Streptophyta; class Magnoliopsida; order Caryophyllales; family Caryophyllaceae; genus Heliosperma; species Heliosperma pusillum. Next base: position 17,886 of record JAIUZE010020007.1, read on the forward strand.
AGATGATGGCTCCGCAGTCAATGTCATACCACTAAAGACAGCACGTAAGTTGGGCATGAAAGAATCAGATTGGACTCCTACCAACCAAGGTGTTCAAGCATATGGCGGAACACGGCGTAAGGTAGTATGGCAAGTCAACCTCGCCATGGCCACTGGGCCAATTGACCGGAAGGTTAACTTCCAGATTGTGGACATTGAAGCATCCTTTAACATACTTCTGGGAAGATCATGGATTCATTCTTCTAAAGCAGTAACATCCACCCTACACCAGAAGATAGAAGTTCCTCTAGATGGTAATGTAGTGACAACCACTTTATCGCCTATCAAGGCTGTAATAGAGAAAATGTCCAGCAATCAAGTAATAACAGATCCAGTATATGAGCTTAGAGGATTTCAGAGTGTGAATCTCGTAGAGAGTGAGTTGGGACCTCTATATTTCGACCCGTACTCTAACCTAGTGGTCAACCAGATGCTCAAATCCCAGGGATACTTCCGAGGGATGCCATTAAACCCTACCAGGAAGACTACCCTTGCACCGTACAAGGAAGAGAACTCTAGAAAGATACCATTAGGATTGGGATACAAACCCATGAAAGAGAAAGCCTTAAAAATGCTTACTCAAGTCCAAAATCGTAAAAGTAACGGAATCCATATGCAACCTTATCTCCTTACTCTAAACGGATATTTCATTAGGGAAGGAAGCCAAGAATACTTTCATGGGTTTTCCGAGCCTTGGCACTATAGAGGAATACAATTAGCTGGAATCAAGGTCTTCCACGATTGCTACTTTATTCCCTCAGAAACGGTTCCTACCGTCAAAGCTCGTCAGACACCTTGTTTAGACGAACAAGCAGTTAGCCTACTATTTGGAGATGATCAATTCGTCAGAGCTACACAGGATGATATCATTAACATGATACTTCAGGACGATCATTTCAACTATACGGCGTTGATCAGCGACGCTGCCTTAAGCCAGCCAAAAGGATGGAGAAAGTCGATCAAATGGACCAACAACCAAGGTAAACTCTTCAAGGTCACCACTATGGAAGGATAGATGTTCAAAGGAGAACCAGAAGACAACGAATTCGAGTCGGAGTTGGAGTCCGAGTCAGAGTCAGAGTCTAGCGAAGTTCCTTGAGAGTCTCCTCTTACTGTCACCCCATATCCCTTTGTTTCTCCTATCTTAGCATATAATAATAACAGCAATTTGGGGAATGTCCCAGCAGTTTACCGCCTATGACTACTGAACAAATGGCCTCCTTGTTTCAGTTATTTTCAAAATTTAATATGAATAAATCATATTCTGCTTACTCCTTGTGTTTTTCTGAATGCAATTTTGTTTATGATGACAATAAGGATAATCCTGACCCAGACTCGATCTAATTACCTCCTTATATAATCAAAGAAATACTACAAGAAGGAGAAGGGGCACCAGTTATAGAAAACACTGAGCCAATCAACGTAGGGACCAAGCTACAACCCCGCAAACTTAGGATAGGGACGACCCTAAATCCGACTGAGAGGGCCAGTCTCGTAGACCTCTTACACGAGTTCAAAGACGTTTTTTCTTGGTCTTACAAAGACATGCCAGGGGTCGACATGGATATCGCAGAAAATCGAATTGCGATCAAGCTAGGCTTCAAACCTGTAAAACAGAAGCTCCATCGGATGAGGACTGAATGGGATCTTAAGATCAAGGAAGAGGTCGATAACCAATTCATTGCCGGATTCATTAACGTTTCCGAGTATTCTGACTGGGTGGCTAACGTAGTCCCCATACCAAAAAAGGATAGGTGAATCCAGGTTTGTGTTGATTTCAGAGACTTAAACAAAGCAAGTCCCAAAGATGATTTCCCTCTACCGCATATCGACATATTGGTGGATAATACAGCAGATCACACATTGTTATCCTTCATGGATGGGTATGCCGGGTATAATCAGATCAAAATGGCCGAAGAAGACATGCATAAAACAGCTTTCGTCACTCCATGGGGCACATAATGCTACACAGTTATACCATTTGGACTAATTAATGCTGGAGCTACATACCAACGCACCGCAACTACGTTGTTGCATGACATGATGCATAAAGAAGTGGAGGTATACATAGTTGATATGATTGTCAAATCCAAAGACAGGAAAGGACACATCAACAATCTTCGCAAATTGTTTCTCAGATTGCGCAAATACAACATGAGACTCAATCCGCAGAAATGTGCATTCAGAGTAACTTCAGGCAAACTCGTAGGACATGTCGTCAATCAGAGAGGAATAGAAATTGATCCATCCAAGATCAAAGCCTTAATTGAAATGCTAAAACCCCAAACAAAGAAGGAAGTTAGAGGTTTCTTGGGCAAGGTACAGTATGTGAGTCGGTTCATATCGAAACTCACAATGATTCGTGAACCCATTGTCAAAAAGCTAAAGAAAATAGATCAAACCATGTGGGATGATGATTGCCAAAAGGCATTCGACATAATCAAGGAGATATTAGCCAAACCACCAGTATTGATGCCTCCCCAAAAAGATCAACCTCTTGGTTTATATCTTACGGTCACAGAAACAGCCATGGGGGCTATGCTTGCACAAATTGTAGGGAAAGAAGAAAGAGCCATCTATTACCTTAGTAAGAAGTTCTTAGAATATGAGTGCAAATACACACCTCTCTAAAAGACATGCCTCGCTCTTGTGTGGGCAACAAAGAAGCTACGTCATTACATTCTTAGCTACTCTGTCAAGGTGTACTCCAAAATGGACCACATCAAATACCTCTTCGAGAAACCCGTTCTCAACAGACGTCTAGCAAGATGGACCTTAATGCTCTCAGAGTTCGATCTCAAATATGTATCTCTGAAAGTCATAAAAGGACGTGCCGTTGCTGAGTTTTTCGCAGACAATCCTATCAACGACACCCAAGCAATAGACATGTGGTCATTTCCAGACGAGGATATATTGCAAACTTGTATAGACTCCTGGGACCTTTACTTTGATGGTGCGTCGAATTTAAGAGGATTCGGAGTGGGAGTGTTTCTCATTTCTCCTGAAGGCGAGCATACACCACTATCTGTCAGACTCGACTTCGAGGTAACAAATAACGCGGCGGAATACAAAGCTTGCCTTATTGGTTTTCAAGTGGCTGTCAGTCTAGGCATTAAGAATCTTCGAGTTCAAGAGGACTCCTCCATGATAATCAACCAGGTCACGGGATCATGTCGAATTCGGAGTGAAAGCCTAGCACCCTATCAGGCTAGAATCGAACAATTTGCCCAGCTCTTTGATCAAGTCACTTATCTACATCTACCTCGTGAAAAGAATCAATTCGCAGACGCTCTTGCGAAACTTGCAGCCTTGATCAACATGCCAGACCACAAGATCGAAATGCCTTTTTGCATCAAACGACGTCAAAACCAGCCTATGTGTACCAACTTACATACAAAGAAGAGAATCCAGAGGAACCCTGGTTCCAAGCCATTCTAAACTTCAAACTCAACGGTACATACCCACCAGAGATAGATAAGAGGGGACAACGCACCATACGCCTACTAGCCTTTCAATACCTCCTTATGCAAGGAGAATTGTACAAAAGAACACCTCTTGGTGTCATCTTGCGTTGCCTTGAACGTTCATAGGCACAAAAAGTAATGGAAGAAGTTCATGATGGACAATGCGGTCCTCACATGAGCGGGCCCATGATGGCAAAGAAAATCACACGTCTAGGGTATTACTGGACGACTATGGAGTCATATTGTATTAAATACGCCAGACACTGCCACATTTGCCAGATCTTCGGGAACGTTCAGCATGTCCCTCCCTCGTTGCTTTACACTATCACCTCTCCTTGGCCATTTTCTGCTTGGGGAATCGACATCATTGGAAAGATCACTCTAGCTGGAGCAGGAGGTCACTGTTTCAATTTGGTAGTTATCGACTATTTCACCAAATGCGTTGAAGCAGCATTCTACACTAATCTTACATCTAAAAATGTGGCAAAGTTCATACAAACCAATATCATCTGTCGATATGGTTGGCCACGTGAAATCATCAGTGATAATAGATCACACTTCCAAGCAGAGACTGAGCAGTTGCTAGCCAAATACAAGATCAAGCATCATCATTCCTCGCCTTATAGACCTTAAACTAATGGCGCGGTAGAGGCAGCTAATAAGAATGTCGTCACAATCCTCAAGAAAATGATCGACAATTACCGTTATTGGCCAAGCAAAATACATTTCGCATTGTGGGGCTATCGCACTTTAGTTAGGACATGCACTGGGGCCACTCTTTTCTATCTAACCTATGGAATGGAAGTTGTACAACCAATAGAGCTGGAAATCCCATCTCTGTGTATTCTCTTAGAAAGTCAAATCGCATAAGCTGATTGGAAGAGGGATAGATAAGATGAGCTCGTCCTCTTGGACGAACGTAGACTGCATGCATTACACAATGTACAGACATACCAAGCACGTATCAAACGAGCATTCAACAAACGAGTTAAACCCATAAACATCAAAGAAGGGGATTTAGTGCTCAAATCAGTTAGAGCTCTCTTACCTGTTGATCCACGAGTAAAGTTCAAACCTAACTGGGCTGGACCTTTCTTAGTTAAAGCCATATTCTCAGGGGGGGTGCAGTTAGAATCACATACCTAGACGGGAATGAATTTGCAAACCTACCAACCTCGACCAGTTGAAACAATACTGCCCTTAGCATGCACTAGGAAAACGTGCCTCGCGCAACTTCACGTGCTGCTCATGCGACATGGAATAAAACCGGCCCCAGGCCAGTTGAATTTAATGTCACTATGCTCTTGCATTTTAACATTTGGACAATCCTCATATCGTCAAATAAATCGAATTGTATTTCTTTTGGGAGTAAGTAAAGCATATATTGCCCTTTTCTAAGTTCATTACAAGCTCTTGCTTCGAACAATTATTCTTTTTTATTTTCTCGAACTACGCGCAGGCTATGATTTCATTTTTTCTAATGAATACGTAGGCAATCCTAACCCGCTATTATTTTAAAACGTGAATAGAAGGACATTTGCATTTGCATTTGAAATTCGACAAGAATAATAAAGAAAGAAAAACTCATTAGTTTCTTAACTAACTTAATCTTTATTCATTATCTAAAAATAGTAATAATATCTCATACATATAAAGAAATAATGAAATAAAAGATAAAGCTAGGATTCTAAACATTCCACCATTTATTACAACTCAACTATAATAATAATAATAAATAATAAAACTGACTAAGGCTATTCTTTCATCTTTCCTTTGCCTTTGTCATTCTTTCTATCTTTATCCCGACCGCGAGCCGGGCGCTCCTGCGTTACCTCAGAACTAATCACCAACGGTCTTTCTTGAGGTCTAGCATTACCGTGTCTATTTATCACCACCCTTGCAGCAGGATTAGTTCTCGATCTCTTCGTTGGATGCATGACTAGGAATCCGGCTTCCTCCTCGCCTTCAGTCAGATATTTGGACTTCTCTTTACCACTTTCATAGATCTTACAGTCCACAAGCTCACGTTTCCTTAGTTTCTCGCGCTCTTCTGGAGTACTAGCTTTCCTCTATCGCAAATATGAGTCAGATACCCATAGGGAGCAAATAGGAACGGGTATGAATCACATATTCCTTTGCACCCATCTAGCGGCCCATTCCCTACAAGACTCTACGGTATGAGCCAAGGGAGTCTGGGGAACAGTGTCAAGTCTCAGGAACCTCTGCTTAAGGCCCACTTGCCTCACCAGTCTCTCCGGAAATATACATACCATAAATTCCAAGCCAGGAATGCGAAGCGACCGAGTTGGGTCCAAAGATGGGCCCACAGATTTCCCTAGATTGTACCTAGATTATAGGCACGCATGTCATGTTTCTCAACATGGGTGAACTCATTTGCCCATTCTTTAAGACGGATTATTGAAGGAGGAATTGTCGAGCTCGCTATATATACTATTCGTCTTTTCCAATTTTTAACCGGGGTCCGATCAGCCCAGGAAACGACGCAGCAACAGCTGCGCCCTTTCTAATCATTTCCATCTTTTTGTTGCGCCTCTTCCTCAAGCTCTTTCTAATCATGGGTGAACTCTTGTTGCGCCTCTTCCTCAAGCTCTTTCTAATCATTTCCATCTTTTTCACCTTCCTAATTCATGTTCGTCTATGATTTCCTATTCCTATAGGATATGTGGAGTGTAAAACTACTAAGGTCAACAAGTTTTAAGGTGACTTGATCCGCTGACTTCAAACTGAATACAAATATAAGTAACAAGGGGTGTTGTTTTAGTGATTGTGAGTTATTTTAGCTGAAAGAGACAAAGGATATGACTTGGATACAGTCCTCTACAGCAAAGCACAAGAGAAAAAGGATTCAAGACTGGTTTTAGAGACAGTTTCAAGTGTTACAGCAAAGCACAAACACCTTAGACTAACCTCAACAGTAAGTTAAACAACAGCAAAGCACAGGTATAACTTGACTCACAATACAAGGCACTGATCAAACACCTTGGAGGTGTATCAGGCTTGTTTCAACCTACAGCTCTTAGCACAAGTTTGATAACATTGAGTGATTTCTCAAAGTTTACTTCATTCATTCATAAAAGTCTGCTCAAACAAACATACAAGACCTCTTTATATAGAGGGGCTGATAACTTGTGAGCCATTGGATGCACAGATCATCCAAGGGCCAACTTAGGATTCAAACTACTACTACTGACACTAATTAAGAGCCTCCTAATAGGACGAGCTCAACAACTATAAAGAACAGACACAAGACACAAAAAAACAGACTGAACAAAAAGCAAATAAAGCAGTTTTGGAGTTTTCCTGAAATGGAAATTTGTTGTTCTTGTTGCCTTGTTGCTTTGCCTGGATGTGTTGCTGCTCCTTGGGACTCCCTACTCTATTTAGAACATAGATAAGACCTGCCTTGGACGAGGACAAGTTGACTTAAACAAAGGAAACCACAAACTGCCTTGTACCTTCTCTGTTTTTAATGGGTTTGCTGGACTCTAACTTTGGGGTGTCTGTTTCATGGGTTTTTGCTAGACTTCAAAATGGTTTGTCCTGGGCAAACTTGTAGCTTAGTGGGTTGGCTTGATGGTAGGCCATGGTGGGGGTGGTTGGGATGCTCTGGTGTACCTCCTAGATGCAGGGTTTGTTAACTGGTCTGTCTGGGCCTGAGTGGTTCTGTTTCTGTTTTGTGTGGGAAATGTGGGTTGTGTTGGGGGTGGGCATGGGCTATTGAACCCTGGACTGTCTTCTTCATTGGGGTGGCTTGGCTTGGCTTGCTCTTGACTTGTCATAGCTTGTTGTTTAGACCTTGTAACTCGAGCTTCCATCTGAGGGGTCAAGCTTGTCTTGTATGTGTTTGATCATCAAGACCCCTTGGGTGAGCTCCTGCTGCAGCCTCCCCAGGTTGAAAAGGGCTTGACCTCAAGCCTATGTCTTCCTCCCCCTCAGAGTCTTCATAGAAGGGACTGAGATCTCCCACATTGAATGTTCCATGGACTGCATACTCTCCTGGTAGATCAATTTTGTAGGCATTGGGACCTATCTTCTCTGTGACTTGAAAAGGACCATCTGCCCTGGGCTCTAGCTTGTTCTTTCTCTTGGAGGGGAACCTCTCTTTCCTTAGGTTGATCCATACTAGGTCTCCTGGTGCAAAGTCTTTCTTGGTCTTAGGAACCTTGGCATTCTTTTTGTATAGATCATTGGCTCTCTCAATTTGCTTTCTGACTGATTCATGGAGTTTTAGCATTTGTTCCACCCTCTTCTTGGCATCATAGTGGACCTCTGACCTGCACACATTAGACAAACTCAAAGGCATTAAGGGGTTAGTACCATAGACCACTTCAAAGGGGGAGTGGCCTGTGGCTGCTGATGGAGCTCTATTGAAAGAGAACTCTGCTTGAGCCAACTTCAAGTCCCCATCCTTGAGAGATTTGCTGACTATACACCTCAAGATTCTTCCCAAGGTCTTGTTAGTCACCTCAGTTTGGCCATCAGTTTGAGGGTGATGGGAGGTACTAAACAATAACCTAGTGTTAAGCAGTTTCCACAATGTCCTCCAGAAAGGGCTCATAAACTTTGTGTCTCTGTCAGACACAATGGTCCTTGGAACTCCATGTAACCTCACCACCTCATCAAGGTATAGCTCTGCTACACTCACAGCATCCTCAGTCTTCTTGCATGCAATGAAATGTGCCATCTTACTGAACCTATCCACAACCACCATGATAGAATCCTTCCCTCTTGCTGTCCTAGGCAAGGCCATTATGAAATCCATACTAACATCCTCCCAAGGCCTACATGGGACTGGTAGGGGAGTGTAAGGTCCTGCTTGGAAAGAACTCTTGGCCTTTTGACAAACTCCACACCTTCTGAGCACTCTTTGAACTTCTCCCATCATCTTAGGCCAATGGAATTGATCTTGTAGTATGTCCACAGTTTTCTGAACCCCAAAGTGTCCTCCAAGGCCACTTCCATGTACCTCCTTGATCAATAGGTTCCTATAAGATCCTCTGGGAACACACAACTTGTTTCCTTTAAACAAGAATCCATTTTGCAAAGTGTATGGTGAGTCAATGGTTCTTGTTCCCTCTTTCTGTGATAACCAATCTTCTGCAAAGTCTGGATCTTCTTGATACATGTCCTTCATAAACTCAAAACCAAGAACCCTTTGCTCCATAGTTGATAGCAGAGTGTATCTCCTAGACAATGCATCAGCCACCACATTTTGTTTGCCCTCCTTGTACTTGCTAGAAAAGGTGAATGACTGAAGGAACTCCACCCACTTAGCATGTCTGTGACTGAGCTTATGCTGGCCTCCTAGGTACTTCAATGCCTCATGATCAGAGTGTAAGACAAAAGGTTTGGGCTTCAGGTAATGACTCCAATGCCTCAGAGCTCTGACAAGAGCATAGAACTCTTTATCATATGTAGAATAGTTTAGCTTGGCACCACTTAGCTTCTCACTAAAGTAGGCTACAGGTTTCTTCTCTTGGATGAGGACAGCGCCAATTCCCACTCCACTTGCATCACATTCAACCTCAAAAAGGCAATCAAAGTTTGGCAATCTTAGGATAGGTGCACTGCACAAGCGCCTCTTCATGTGTTTGAAAGCCTGCAAAGCATTCTCAGTCCAAGTGAACTCTCCCTTCTTCATGCACTCAGTGAGAGGTGCTGCAATGGTGCTAAAGTCCTTAATGAATCTTCTGTAGAAGGATGCTAAGCCATGGCATCCCCTTACTTCTGTAATACTCCTAGGGATAGGCCAAGACTGGACTGCCATGATCTTGTCTTGATCAACTGAAATGCCTCTACCAGAGACCACATATCCTAGAAACTTGACTTCCTCAGTCATGAAGGTGCACTTCTCAAGCTTCCCAAAGAGCTTGCTCTCCTGAAGTATTTCAAACACAGCCTCAAGATGCCTCAAATGATCATCCTTGCTCTTGCTGTAGATGAGGATATCATCAAAGTATACCACCACAAATCTCCCTAGGCAAGGCCTAAGCACCTCTGTCATCAACCTCATGAAGGTACTTGGGGCGTTTGACAGGCCAAAGGGCATGACAAGCCACTCATAAAGGCCATGCTTTGTTTTGAAGGCTGTCTTCCACTCATCTCCTTCTCTGATCCTCAATTGATGGTACCCTTGCCTCAAGTCAATCTTAGAAAAGAACCTTGAGCCACTTAGCTCATCCAACATGTCATCAAGCCTAGGTATAGGGAACCTATACTTGACTGTGATGTTGTTGATAGCCCTGCTATCTATGCACATCCTCCAAGTCCCATCCTTCTTAGGAACCAACAATGCAGGCACAGCACAAGGGCTTAATGACTCCCTTACAAACCCTTTACTCATCAACTCTCCAACTTGCTTTTGTAGCTCTTGTGTAGCCTTGGGATCACATCTGTAGGCTGGTCTATTAGGTAGTACAGACCCTGGCACAAGGTCTATTTGGTGTTCAATCCCTCTCAAAGGGGGTAAGCCATCAGGAAGTTCCTCTGGAAACACTTCCTTGACCTGATCAATGAGGGGCTTAACATCTGCAGGGATCACCTTAGACTCTTCTTCCTGAACTTCCTTTGATAGCAGCATTACTATAGGTTGCTCCTCACTACACTCCTTGACCATTGCTGACTCAGATAGAAATACAACTCCACTAAAATCCTCAGCCATATTTGGACTTCCATAGCTCTTCTGGTGTGGTGGCAAGGGGGCTAATGTCACCTTCCTGCTCCCATGCTTGAAAGAATAGGTATTGCTTCTTCCTTGGTGTATGGAGCCTTTATCAAACTCCCATGGCCTTCCTAATAGCAAGTGACAGGCATCCATTGGAACCACATCACACAATACTTCATCCTTGTACACACTGCCAATGGAGAAAGGGACCATGCATTGATTATCCACCTTAACCTCTGCTCCCTTACTCAGCCATCTCAACTTATAGGGGTGAGGGTGATCTTGAGTGCTCAACTTCAGCTTATCAACCATAGTAACAGAAGCAACATTGGTACAACTACCTCCATCTATAATAAGATTGCAAACCCTCCCTTGTATGGTACATCTGC
>JAIUZE010020008.1:0-16407 GCA_022085475.1 Heliosperma pusillum
TTTGAGGAAGGATGTAGCGGAATCGTAGTCAAATCGTGAAATTTCTATCATCGGTTCCTCGAAAACTCGTATTCTAGTGCCTTGGTCTTGGTCAATGCAACACGTAATTGGGCTTGGGCTAGTCTTCCTTTGACTTGGGTTGATGTTTTCCTTTGAGAAACAAAGTCAAAGTCCAAGATGAGTCCATTTGACGAAGGATGTAGCGGAATCGTAGTCAAATCGTGATATTGCTATCATCGGTTCCTCGAAAACTCGTATTCTAGTGCCTTTGCTCCATAAAGTAAGAAAATATAGCAAAAACGCTTCATTTCCTATAAAACGAGACAAAGTACGCAAAACAACTAGAATAGCAATATTAGCTCGTTAATCACTTTACAAAGTGCATAAATCATATAGAAATCGAGCTAAAACGGGGGATAAATTAGTACAAAATATCGCTTATCAAACTCCCTCAAGCTAAACCCTTGCTTGTCCTCAAGCAAACATAACAATCATAACCAGGACAAGGGTATCAAACAATGATCAATCTATCATCCAAATCTCATAAATAAGCTCTTAACAAGTAGATGAATCATAAACCCGAAACAACAAGGGCGAAGGAAAGTGCGAATCATGGTTGAGATTTACATAACGGCGCAGCATAGAAAATATTCTTTGGACTTTTTCAGCTTTTGCATGATCTTATTAACTATGGACTCTTTCGATACACTCTTCACTTAATTTTTTGTGAAATAGGAAATATTGGTTCAAATTTGAAGTGACACTCTCCTATCTACAACTTGTAAGAATGTGCCCGCAGTCTAGTATGGTAGACAATCCAAATTCATTAAGTAAGACTAATCATGATGAAAATGTAATGTAAGAAGCCAAGAGAAATAAAGAAGAGGCTTGGGAAATTTGGGTAAGAAAGTGGACAAACGATTTTGGTGATGTGGGGCTTTGAGTCAAGCTAGTAATAACCAAATGTGTAGTGGATACTCAATCCAATTCATACCAATTTCCATAAATAATAGTCAAAGCCAAAAGCAACATGTTGGCTTATTAAACATGACAAATCAAGTTACGACTTCCCAAAATTTTTCTTTCTTTTCCTTTTCATTCATGGAAGCGTTTTTCTCTTCTTTTTCTCTTCTTTTTTTCCTTTTGAGCTTTTTCTCTTTCATTTTTTTTTTTTCAAAGCTCCCTTTTTTTTCTTTTTCTTTTCAAACTTCCTTTCACCGAAAAACACGGGAATCAGCAATCCCGAGACAGCAGGTTCACACCAAATGGTGGCATTATCAAACATCGCAAAAGCACAGAACACCCCTACACATAAAGTCAGTTACTAGCTCAACAAGGGTAGGCAATAATGTAATGTAGCTAGGAAGAAGGGTGTTTTTGGGAAATGCAAAATGTGGACACGAGTAAATGGCTTCAAAATGTAGATCATGATAGTAATACTTATAGAAAATGGAATAAAAACCATACTTATGCGTTTTGATGTGACACAGAATATAAGGAGAAACTACTCACTCCTAAACTGGGATCGGGTTCAGATGTACCGACCACTGGAGGCTCTACCTTACAATATGAGTGGCTTGCCAAAGTCAAGATCAAGCTTAATTAAGTCCAAATGCAACTTTGTACCTACTGTGTACAAGACATCCCCATGAATGCATAATTCCTCATAACATAATGAAACATCAGCTTTATAAAAACTATAAATTGAGAAATGTAAGATGGAAATGATCTTTTCTTTTTGTCTTTTTTGATTTTTTCGAAAAGATAAACTAATAAAATTAGAAAATAAGCTAGTGAGAAAAGTAAAAATCTAAATGCAATCCTAAATGCAGTAAGTCCTAAATGCAAATCCTCCCCCAAGCTAAAACTTCACATTGTCCTCAATGTGCATGCAATTCTAATAGAAGCAAACCGAGAAACGGTTGGTAGCACATAGAACAGAGAAACAAGATGAAATTCTAATGGGAAAAGGGGCTAAAAAGAAAACTAAAAATGCTAAAAATAAAAGAAAGAAAGAAAAGCTTACAAAATGTCTGGCTTCCCCCAAGCTAGTATAAACAAGGGGTGCTTGTTATCATCTCATCTCAAAGGCCACCAGCTAAGGCCTCTCCTCTCTGAAGGAGGCGGCTCGGATGCGGATCCAGAAGCATATGTATAGTAGGTATCATCTGCAGAATAATAACTACTACTAGAAGCAACGATCCCGGTAGGGTTGCTGGCTCCTAAGGACTGGTACTCATCTACTTGGTGACCACTAAAATCACCTCTATACCCTCCAAAACTCTCGACGCCATAGTCAGTACCACAGTAATCAGGTCCGTGTTGGAGTAGGTGTCCTCCACAATAGTGCGCCACATAATAAATCTTTTTATGGAATATAATTGGGATATTTATTGACTATATATATGATTAGTCAGTTGATTAACGTAAATCAATAACGGTTGACTAACTAGAGTTTGACGTTATTGTCGTTTGACGGCGGTGATCAACTGATCCCTTTCGGTCACACCTAAAGGATGAAATCCAAATAGTAACTAATTATTTGTATACGATACAGTTAATTAGTACATTACATATATTCGATATGTACGAGAGTTAATTGTTAAAAATTGAGTTAAGAACTCAAATTCGATTAAGTTTATTTTTCAATTATGCGATAATTGACTAATAAATTTATATCTTATTTTAATACGATTAAATAAGATTTAACTTAGTAATTAGTCGTTAAATTACTAAATTAGTTGAGGTTTTGAGATAGAGGTAATTAGTTAATTATATTTACAAAGAGTTGTAAAATAAATTAACTAAGCATTGTGGGACCCCTTATATATTGATATAATGGTAAAATATTACTTAAAATGTTAAGTACATATTATTTATTTAATTGAGTCATATAATTGTTATATGATCAAATTAACACTTAATTATACAAGATAATTAACCATATGATCAATAAGTATTTGTGAGACAAATATCAAAAATCAAAATGGACCTAACTAGACCAATTGTGGCCGGTTAAGATGTAGTGACAAGGGTGATGATTTTGTTCTTGTTTTTTACTCTTTAGTTACTTATTGAAAGTGACATAACAAGTATAAAACAATCATCATCTTTTCTACAACACTCCACTCAAATGCATGTGATAAAATTGAACAAATAATAGTCCAATTTTGGACATGAGGATCCGGCCTTATGGCCTTAATAATGAACAAAAGTTGTTCATTTTTATGATCACTTGATTTTGTGCAATTGTCATACTTCTTTCTAAAATTCTTCCTCTCACTAAAAACTCTCAAATACTAATATTTACTAAGTATTACTAGTGTAGTAATATAGTCATAATATTAGTAGAATAATAGCTATCTTATTATCTAGTTAATAATAAGGGTAGATTATTTGGGTTAATCTTGGTGCAACTTAGAGGAGATCTTCTACTTTGGAGATAGTTGGTGTTCACCATATTTTTAGCTCAGACAACAAGAAGGAGTTCTTGTTGTGGCCCTTATATTTTCCAATCAATGTGAGAAATTTCTTCTCTTGTTATAAATGTCTTTTATTTGCATGCATGTTTGCAATAGATCATTATAAACTAAATTAATAGTAATTTAGTAATATTAGAGGATTCTAACTAAGGTCTATGGAACTTTTCAATTGGTATCAGAGCTAGCTTGTAGCATGCCTGTTCATTTTGGACATTTTTATTAAAGTTTATAAGAAACTAATAAATCAAAGATTTTGGATTTAAATAATTCTGACAACACTGTTTGGGATGTATACCTACTGACCTCAAAATGTTTGTGGTCAAATTTTGTGATTTTAGGGATTAATTTGCTATTTATTTTGATTTTTGGCGTTTAAACCGAGTTAACATGCATTTTATGAGTTAAAAGTTAACTAAAAATAGTTCCATGTTGATTCTGGCCATGAAATTTTAATATGATCTCACATGCATTTCTTACATATTGTATGTAAAAGTTCGTGATTTTTACTTATGTATTGCATGTTCATTGATTTTTATACGATAAAAGTCGATAATATGAGATTATAATGTTCATAAAATTGACACGTCCATTTCTCGTCTTGAAATTTTTTTTTACATTTTACATTCTGATGTTGATACTCTTGGTGAAATTTCATAATTTGTTTCACTGTTTTACTATATCTAATGTTTTTATTTGATAAAACCATTAAATACAAAGCTATTTGTTCATAAAATTAATTTAAATTTTTTGAGCAAATGTTTTTTTTTTTTATAGTTCCTGGAATTGTTCCAGAATGTACAAAATTTTTGGTTTCAAATTTATGATGTTTATATTTTATTTTGGTTTTATTTCGTAATTGTTATGATTAAACCGTAATATTTAGCAAATGAAATCAAATCGATCTAATTAATGACCAACAAAATTAGTAGTGACTAATTTTGAGTTCTAAAATAGTTTAGTTAATTAGTTTGAATTTAAATGCGATTTAAATGTTGATAGTGATTTCTAATGGTTAAAAATCAATAAATCCCGAAAAAATCGAGCTACAATGAGCATGAATTTTGGCATGAATTTTGCAGCAATTTATTTTGTTTATGTTTAAATGAATGAATGTCATTTATTTAATAATTTATGCAAATTTTGTACCTAGTATGGCCTAGTTAATTTTTATCGTTATTACCCGTAATGTAAGGGAATAACGTTTTGGTTGTAATTTTATTGCGATCTCGTATCGCCGGTTTGTATAATTTAATAATTTTATTTTATAGTATAAATGTATAATAGGAATTTGTATATTTGTACATTTGTAATTATTTTATGAAGACCGGTGACTCCTTTAAGACGGTGCCATTTTGGAAGGTGTTCCAAGTGAAGAGGCAAGGGACCAAGGAGTTGGTTTCCGAATTTGTAACTATCTAGTTAATTTTGATTATCTAGGTGGCCATACTAGGATTTTATTGTTGCTTGATTGCTTGCTTTATTTTCGCTCATGCCAAAATCGTCACACATGCAATTTTATTTCTCGATTGTCAATTCAAAGTTATTCAAAATTCACCGACTTAGTTCGCTTATAGGGAATTAATAACAAAATTGACAAGACCTCTCACATAACTTAAAAAAAAAAAAAAAAAAAATTGAGATTTAGCCTTACCAATTGAAGCACCTATGAACCCCGTGTTCATTAGGGCTACCACGCTCGTGGGTCCCTTTTTACCTCGGGTAAGTAGGGTGATGCGATCACAAGCCAAAATTGGATTGAACTCAACGAGATAAGCGTTATCTTGGGACTAGGAGATGGATTTAGTTGAAATCCGTCAACCAAGAGTTCTAAGTGTAGAATTAGTCAAGTATTGACTTACCATTTTTAGATAAAGGTAGCATGCGATGACTATTTTTGTCTAAAGATGGGTCTTGGAATCACTTATGTAATTTCGTGAGGGGTCATTATATGAGTGACTTGTTTAAAATTGTTTTTACAAGTAAAATATATATAAGCAATGAATGTTTATTTTCCGTTGATATTTATTTTTATTCGCGCAATGACATATATTTTATCCTTCTATGAACTTGTAAATCCGTTCAATCATGGAAAGGAGTTTCCATTATTTTATACGGTAGCATTTTGATTGCAATCTCCGTTTATACCACCGTAGCTAAAGACAAAATGAATTTTATCTTTTGATCCTCATATTCATCATTGCAAATGTCTCTTATGAAGAGTAATTGAATATGCACTGAAACTATTCAGAAAAGACAACTAAACAATGACAAACTGAGCTAAGATTAAGACTCTTGCAAGTACTATGTTTCTGTTTGAATTGATTGTCAAAGAACAAGGATAGGACCTTAACCAAAGCACAAAGCCAATGGTTGAGGGTTGAACCTTGATCCCAGCACACAGCTAAGGACCCAAGCTCACTTCCAAGCACACAGCAAAGGAAGTTGTCTCAAGCACACAGCCAAGAGATGCAACAGAAACAAGGTTTCAGTTTTATAATTTACTTCAAATCTGTCTTTCATTCATTAGGAAATGGCCTTATATAGGCAAGGAGATTACATCCTACTCGTTCAATACATCCTAGGGCCACAATTGGCTTGCAAAAGAAACAGAAATAACAGCTACATTGTTCAGAATTAAAGCAATAAAGTAGAAAAGCAGTCTAATGAGACAATCTGCCTTAATGGGGTTGTTTAGGTTGAAACTGGTGGAGGAGTGGACTTCCAGGCTTGAATCTTGAGCTCAACTGAAGTTGGATGAATGCCAAAGGGTCTGCTAAAAGATCCTCGAGCTTGTTTGTTCAAAATAGGAAAGTTTGATAGTGACATTTAAACTACTGCAAAAGGCTGAATTCCTGGACAGTTTGTAGTTGTCCCTAAGCTAACTTTTTGTGTGTTTGTTTCTGGGGGGGGAAGTCCTGGGGAAAGTTGTAGAGGACCTTCCCAAGACATAGGTTTGAGGGTTGGTTAGGCTTGTTTGATTGTGTGGGGCCCCATGGACCTTGTTTAGAAAGGCTGTGATAGGCTGTTTTTGGCTGGGGGCTGTTTTTGTTGTGTTGGGTTTGTTGGGCTGTTGGCTGAGCTTTGTTGTGGCCTAGTCTTGGGAAGTGGATGGCTAGGCTTTGTTCTGGTTGTGGTGGTGTTGTCTTAGCAGGCTTGAAGTGGTTGTGGCTTGGACTGAATAGAACATTGTCATAGCTTGTCATGGTGTTGTCTGAATGTAGGTTGTTGTTTTGATGTTGAGTCTTGTCTTGAGTTTGTGTCTTGTCTTGAGCTCGTGTCATGGCTCGTGTCTTGGCTTGGTCACATACTCCCGTTGCAACCTCCTTTTCTTGAAAAGGATTTGCCCTCAAATCTTCCTCACCTTCATCATCTGATTCACCATGGTAAGGACTCAGGTCTCCAACATTGAAAGTACCATGTACACCATAGCTTCCTGGTAGATCCACCTTGTAAGCATTGGTGCCTATCTTCTCCAATATCTCAAATGGTCCATCAGCTCTTGGCATGAGCTTGTTTCTCCTCTTGTCTGGAAATCTCTCTTTTCTTAAATGCAACCATACAAGATCCCCTGCCTTGAATTCCCTTGCTTTCTTAGGCCCCTTGGACCTAGCTTTGTACAACTCATTGGACCTTTCAATCTGCTTCTTGACTTGCTCATGAATCTGTATCATTTGCTCAACTCTTTTCTTTGCATCATAGCTTGCCTTGTTTCCTTTGACTGGTGCTAGGTCTGTAGGCATGAGAGGATTAGTGCCATAAACTGTTTCAAAAGGACTTTTACCTGTGCTGCTGGAGGGAGCTCTGTTGAAGGCAAACTCAGCTTGTGCTAGCCTGAGGTCCCAATCTTTTAATGACTTAGAAACAATGCTCCTTAAGATCTTTCCTAGTGTTCTGTTAGTGACTTCTGTCTGCCCATCAGTTTGGGGATGGTGAGAAGTACTAAACAATAACCTGGTCTTCAACAGCTTCCACAAGGTTCTCCAGAAATGGCTCATGAACTTTGTGTCTCTATCTGAGACAATGCTTCTAGGGACCCCATGTAACTTGACAACCTCCCTAAAGTATAGTTCAGCTACCCCCAATGCATCCTCAGTCTTCTTACAAGCAATGAAATGTGCCATCTTGCTGAATCTATCTACAACCACCATGATTGAATCCTTTCCCCTTTGAGTTCTAGGTAAGGCTACAATAAAGTCCATACTGAGGTCTTCCCATGGCTTGTTGGGTACTGGAAGTGGTGTGTAAGGGCCTGCTTGAAAGTGTGCCTTGGCTAGTTGACAAGATCTGCATCTCTTGAGGGCATCTTGCACATCACTGAGCATCTTAGGCCAATAGAACTGATCTTGTAAGATGTCATAGGTCTTCTGTACCCCAAAGTGACCAGCAAGGCCATTGGAGTGAACCTCTTTGACCAGTAGTCCCCTATAAGGTCCCTTAGGCACACACAGTTTGTTTCCATAGAATAAGTATCCTTCTTGAGCTGTGTACTTGCTCCCTTTCTTGACTTGCCCTTCTTGGTGTACCTCCCATTCATGCTTGAAGTCTGGGTCCTCTTGATAGAGCTCTTTCATAAATTCAAACCCCAACACCCTTTGCTCCATGAAGGTCAACATTACAGACCTTCTAGACAATGCATCAGCTACAACATTGTTCTTACCTTCTATGTACTTGCTGGAGAATGAGAAGGATTGCAAGAACTCTACCCATTTGGCATGCCTGGGGTTGAGTTTGTGTTGTCCATTGATGTATTTGAGAGCCTCATGATCAGAATGAAGCACAAAAGGCTTAGGCTTCAAGTAGTGTCCCCAATGATTCAATGCCCTCACAATGGCATAGAATTCCTTGTCATATGTGGAATAGTTAAGCTTGGCCCCATTTAGCTTCTCACTAAAGTATGCCACAGGTTTCTTTTCTTGAGTAAGCACAGCTCCTATGCCAAGACCACTGGCATCACACTCTACCTCAAAGAGTTTGTTAAAGTCTGGTAGAACCAATATTGGAGACTTGCACAATAGCTCTTTGATCAGATTGAAGGACCTTTCAGCCTTCTCATTCCACTTGAACTCTCCCTTCTTCATGCACTCAGTAATAGGGGCCATGATTGAACTAAACCCTTGTATGAACCTCCTATAGAAAGATGCCAACCCATGGAAACTTCTTACATCAGTAACAGTTTGGGGAATGGGCCATTCCTTGATTGCTTGCACTTTCTCAGGATCAACTGCTACCCCTTTCTTAGAGATGATGAACCCAAGGAAGTAAACCTCAGGCTGCATGAAGGTGCACTTCTCTAGCTTGCCATACAACTTGTTTTCTCTTAGGACCTCAAACAACAACTTCAGATGTTGCAAATGTTCTCCCTTAGTTGAACTGTAAATAAGAATATCATCAAAGTAAACCACTACACACTTGCCTAAGTAAGGCCTTAGGACCTCTGTCATCAACCTCATGAAGGTGCTAGGGGCATTAGACAACCCAAAAGGCATCACCAGCCATTCATAGAGCCCATGTTTAGTCTTGAAAGCTGTCTTCCATTCATCCCCTGCTCTTATCCTCACTTGGTGGTAGCCCTGCCTTAGATCAATCTTAGTGAACACTTGAGCCCCACTTAGCTCATCCAGAATATCATTAAGTCTAGGTATGGGAAACCTATACTTGATGGTAATGTTGTTGATGGCCCTACTATCAATACACATACGCCAAGTCCCATCCTTCTTTGGCACAAGCAAGGCTGGTACAGCACAAGGACTGAGGGACTCTCTGACATAGCCCTTGTTGAGTAGTTCACCTACTTGAAGTTGGAGCTCTTGTGTAGCCTTAGGGTCACTCCTGTAGGCTGGCTTGTTGGGTAAGATAGCTCCAGGCACTAGATCAATGTGGTGCTCTATCCCTCTTAGTGGTGGCAGTCCACTAGGAAGCTCAGTAGGGAAGACATCACCATAACTTTCTAGGATAGATTTGACCTCTTCAGGGATATCAATGATACTCATCCCAGTCTCCTTGACTAGCAATATGTATACAGGTTGTAGCTCACTTAGCTCTTGTGCTATTTCTGATTCACTTATCAACATGACTTCTTTGGAAGCCTCACTCATGGGGTTTGGGTTGATCTTTAAAGCAGGTGGTAAAGGTGCTAGGGTGATCTTCTTCTTCCCATACTTGAAGGTGTAGGTGTTGTCTCTCCCATGGTGTATGGCATCTCTATCAAACTCCCATGGTCTCCCAAGCAGAAGGTGACATGCATCCATAGGTAGAACATCACAAAGACTCTCATCCACATACCCTTTACCAATTGAGAAAGGTATAACACATTGTTTATCCACCTTGATTTCAGCCCCTTTGTTTAGCCATCTGAGTTTGTAAGGTAGGGGGTGGTCTTTGGTGGGTAGAGCTAGCTTGTCTATCAGTGTTTTGGAGGCCACATTAGTGCAGCTTCCCCCATCAATAATGAGGTTACATACTCTACCCTTGATGGTACATCTGGTCCTAAAGATCTGGTGTCTTTGGTCCTCTTCCAAAGGTTGTGGTTGAGTATGCATTACCCTCCATGTTACCAAACTTAACCCTGCATCAGGCTCTATCAACTCCTCACTAGCCTCTACCTCAGGCTCTTCCATCTCTTCATCACAGACCAACACTTCATCATCTCCCCAATGGATTACTTCTAGGGTACTCAGAGCCCTTTTAGATGGACATTCTCTAGCAAAATGTCCATACCCTTGACATTGAAAACACTTTTTGAGAGGGGTAGTCTTCCTTTGGCCTGCCTCAACAGCCTTGCCTTTATCAAGGTTGAAAGGAGTCTTAACAGGAACCACAGGTTCTCCTATCTTAACTCCTACAAAAGGTTTGAAGGTGGGGGTTCTGGAGGGTGTCTTAGAAGCACTGGCCTTTCCTTTTCCCAATTTTTCTACCCTTAAAGACAAGTTGACAGCTTCCTCAAAGGAGTATATGTTTTGTAGCCTGACTTTGCTAGCTATCCTTTCATCCAACCCCTCTAAGAACCTTGCTATCTTTTGTTCAGATTTCTCAACAACCTCACATTGCAAAGTGAGTTGTTCAAAGTCTCTTAGGTAAGACTCTAAAGGTCTTTGGTCTTGCTTTAGGTGAGTAAGCTTAATGAACATGTCTTGAGTGTAGTCCCTAGAGACAAACTTAGCTCTCATTTTCTTTTTCAGTTTGAGCCATGACTTTACAGGTTCTTTCCCTTCTCTAACCCTCAAGGTTTTCATGTTTTCATACCAAAGTGAGGCATAGCCTTTTAGTTTCATGATAGCAACCTTAAAAGCCTTTCTATCAGTGTATCCTTTAAACTCAAAGACTCTTTCTACAGACCTTAGCCAATCTAAGAAATCATCAGGGTTCAAGCTACCTAGAAAGTCAGGAATCTCTACCTTGATATCTTTGTCTTGGTGTCTGAGAAGATTGTGATCTGAGCCATCTGAATCTGACATTTCAAACTGATCTACAGGTTGTCTCCTCCTTACTCCACCTTGTGGGAAAGGTGCTCCTCTTCCTCGACCTCTGCCTCCCCTTGTATCATTGTTCTGTTGGCCCTCAAGGAGTTCATTGACAGATCTAGAGACCTCCATTACAGTTCTGACAAGATCTTGAACTGTGTTTTCAATACCTGTGATTCTCTCTTCACTCATGGTTGTATTTTGTGTTTTTAATGTAGTTAGGTAGATGAACTCACAAACCAAAGCTCTGATAACCAATTTGCACTGAAACTATTCAGAAAAGACAACTAAACAATGACAAATTGAGCTAAGATTAAGACACTTGCAAGTACTCTGTTTCTGTTTGAATTGATTGTTAAAGAACAAGGATAGGACCTTAACCAAAGCACAAAGCCAATGGTTGAGGGTTGAACCTTGATCCCAGCACACAGCTAAGGACCCAAGCTCACTTCCAAGCACACAGCAAAGGAAGTTGTCTCAAGCACACAGCCAAGAGATGCAACAGAAACAAGGTTTCAGTTTTATATTTTACTTCAAATCTGTCTTTCATTCATTAGGAAATGGCCTTATATAGGCAAGGAGATTACATCCTACTCGTTCAATACATCCTAGGGCCACAATTGGCTTGCAAAAGAAACAGAAATAACAGCTACATTGTTCAGAATTAAAGCAATAAAGTAGAAAAGCAGTCTAATGAGACAATCTGCCTTAATGGGGTTGTTTAGGTTGAAACTGGTGGAGGAGTGGACTTCCAGGCTTGAATCTTGAGCTCAACTGAAGTTGGATGAATGCCAAAGGGTCTGCTAAAAGATCCTCGAGCTTGTTTGTTCAAAATAGGAAAGTTTGATAGTGACATTTAAACTACTGCAAAAGGCTGAATTCCTGGACAGTTTGTAGTTGTCCCTAAGCTAACTTTTTGTGTGTTTGTTTCTGGGGGGGGGAAGTCCTGGGGAAAGTTGTAGAGGACCTTCCCAAGACATAGGTTTGAGGGTTGGTTAGGCTTGTTTGATTGTGTGGGGCCCCATGGACCTTGTTTAGAAAGGCTGTGATAGGCTGTTTTTGGCTGGGGGCTGTTTTTGTTGTGTTGGGTTTGTTGGGCTGTTGGCTGAGCTTTGTTGTGGCCTAGTCTTGGGAAGTGGATGGCTAGGCTTTGTTCTGGTTGTGGTGGTGTTGTCTTAGCAGGCTTGAAGTGGTTGTGGCTTGGACTGAATAGAACATTGTCATAGCTGGTCATGGTGTTGTCTGAATGTAGGTTGTTGTTTTGATGTTGAGTCTTGTCTTGAGTTTGTGTCTTGTCTTGAGCTCGTGTCATGGCTCGTGTCTTGGCTTGGTCACATACTCCCGTTGCAACAAGTCACACTTAATCAAAAACGTTTTGATTTTTAGTGACGTCTTCTCATAACAATGGTACATCAATTTTTGCTCCAAAGAAAATATTTGTATTTTGGTATGTCGTCATTATACTCCTTATCGAGGCTTACCTCAAAAGAGGCCAAATCAGTTGGGACGACTAGGTTAATTGATTTATTTAAAATCGTGAATAACCAAATACCATAGTCACATCATGAAATGTTTATCCTTTTTGAAGGTAAAACCATGAATGAAATGAAGAATAAGTCTTCACAATAATTCCAATATACTTGTCTAAGTAGAGAATCATGAAAGTGAGTGGGAGCACTAAGAATGATGTTTATATTCTTAATTGTTAAGACGAGGTTCAAGAGTAGGTTGGCTCGACTTTGACACAAGGCAAGGGATAAAGGCAAGACTATTTTGAATAGTAAAGTCAAAACCCAAGCAAGGTGTCGAACCCAACTTTTGACGATTCTATTTTACAGTGTAGGACACAAGAAAAGAATCTTCCCAAAGTTTTCTAAAGAGTTAGAAATTGGGTGTAATTTTTTCACCCATAAATCTATATGATCGACATTTATTTTGCTAAATGCAATTTTTGGGTATTAGATACCTATTATGGTTTTCATCAATGTATTCAATGCATATAATAATGATTCGTGCGACGACTAACCATAATTAAATGTCGACCTACAAGGGAAATATAACTATTGTAGTTTTATTTCTATAGAGACATATAAAAGTTATAATGTAATCAATCTAGTTTTGGATTTAGAGGTATACTTTAATAAACGTTATTATGTACATAACCTCTAAATAAAGAATATAGTATCCACTTAAGTGTACGACACAAGTGTTTCACTTTTGTGAATAGAACAAACGTTGTATCTTTTTATGCCTATACTTGGTCAATGGTTATCCCATACCAATCAAAGGTAAAATATATTATTGATCTAAACTAGTAATAATTACTTGTCATATAGATTGTAAAAGCTCAAAATTGGTGACCCTTATCTAATCTTAATTCTGGATTGTGTAGCACATTAAGAGGCTAGTATTGCAACTATCCCTAAACCATCTGATTTTGAATCTTATGGTGCGTGCGAATCTTGTATTCAAGGCAAGATGATTCGTGCCCTTTTTTTGAAAAGGAAATCGAACTAGTAAATTATTGGCCCCATTACATAAGAATACGTGTGGTCCAATAACAAACACAACCAGAGATGGTAATAATTACTTCACTTGATTTACCGACGATTTAAGTAGATATTATGTTTGATTCTACTTAATGAGGTGCTAAGAGAAATCTTTGAAAAGTTCAAAGGGCTTCATTGAGAAGTAGTTAACCACTAGAGCATTAGATCAACGACTTACGACTAAATCGTAACTATAAATTTCTAAGTATTGACTTTGATTTTCACCAAAAGCATTGTGAAATGGTTTCACGAGTTAACTTCTCTAACACACATTATGCGATAAGGTGTTGTTGCATAGAGAAACAGAACCTTATACGATATGGTTTTGTCTTTATCAAGTCAAAATGAGCCATTTGACTAACCTTGGGATCTTAATATTTTTGTCTGCTATTTCTTTTCCCACCATATTAAAACACATTTAAAACAGTCTGATTTCATTCCATATACGATATGGGTAGGTAGCGTACCTAATTTATAAGTTATTTGAATGAAACAAGTGCTCAATAATCCCACATTGACAACGAGAACAAAGCGTTTGTGACTCGTGATGCTGTCTTTCAATAAAAATACGATTATTTCTTGATAAGACAGAGTGGGAGAAAATGTTTCAAGAGCCACAAACTGAGCATATGGTCCGGAAAAAGTTTTCCTCATTGCTTGTTCAGTAGTTGTTTCTTCG
This sequence comes from Heliosperma pusillum, assembly GCA_022085475.1. Taxonomy (NCBI): domain Eukaryota; kingdom Viridiplantae; phylum Streptophyta; class Magnoliopsida; order Caryophyllales; family Caryophyllaceae; genus Heliosperma; species Heliosperma pusillum. Next base: position 14,171 of record JAIUZE010020008.1, read on the forward strand.
GAACCTAGGAGGTTAGGTGGAATTTTATCGCTCCTTTATAGTGATGAATTCTAATATGCGACTTATAAAAGACTGTTTTTAGTCCCAACTTCTTGATATGGCTTAGAGTCATACGATTCGTAATGGACTCCATGCATGATGGTCAGGTATGTGACCTGGTAAATTTTACTTGAAGAAGTACGACCTCTTCAATGTAAATTGATTTTTAAGATCGAAATTTGCATGGATGAACATTAAAATGTTTTCAAAGATAACTTGGTAGGCAAAGAGTTTTGCACCAACCTTAATTCTTTGATCCATTCGAATATACTTAGCGATTACAGCACATCATAATAGTATGATGCCAACTGGATCTCAAGAACCACCTTCTCGAATACGATTCTAGAAGAGGTAGTATATTTTATATTCACCTGTGGGTTCGTAGATCCTAATTATCCTAAGTTAATTTTCAAGCTTAAGAGTATGTCTTAAGTAAGCACAAAAGAGTTGGAATTAGTGTGTCAATCATGTTGCAAAATATTTCTCGTTATCTCGAGGAATTATGTTTATACATGAAGTTTAGTGGGAGTAAAGTGGTGTGCATCAGTCTTATATGTGGAGACATATTGATCACTTTAGATGATGGAAGATTTTGGAGAAGTAGAATACATCTTTTAGATATCTGGATTTATGGAGATAAATCTAAAAGGATATTAGCATTGAGTCAAAATTCTTATATTGATAAGATCTTTGACTAGTTCAAGGAAGTTGAACACATCATAATTGATTCCTTTTGCTTCCGCTGCGGGGTCAATTATATACGCTGTGATGTATACTCAATCCGACATTTCGCATGCTTTGAGTATGACGAATCATTTGCAATTAAATCCAAGTGAGAGGCACTTGATAGCCATAAAGAACATCCTTAAGTACTTGCGAAGGACTAAAGATATGTTTCATATGTTTGGAGTTTAAAGTGAGTTGTGTGTAAGAGTTTACACAGACTTCAGGTTCCAAACTGATCAAAGTGGTTTAAAATCACGAACTGGCTGTGTTTTATTGAAGATTTATCTGTTGGAAGAGTTCCAAACAGAAAATACTATTGGAAAGGTTCCAAGTAGAAATGACATTTTCAAATATAAATGTCATGTATCCGCTGGAAGTGTTCCAGGCAGTTTATCATTGCGGATTTAACAACGGAAATGGAGTACAATTGCATCATATGAATGATGCATATGAAAGTAGCTTGGATTCGCATTATTGGAGGGACTAGAAATAGTTCAGATAATTTGTATATCCTATCCATTATACTGGTAAACATAAGGATCTACCTGTTAGGCCACGACGTTCTAAGGGGGGGGGGTCTAATTCAAACCTAGACACGTACTCAGAAGTTTTTAATGTAATATGAGTTACCGTAGACAAAGAAAATGCATCAGACATGAGAAGATGGGCCAGTATTGCTAATCCATTAGCCATGCCTTTTACAGGCTGAACATGATAGTCATGTCATTTCAATGGGGCTTGAAATATGTACCTGAATTGCTAGAGATTATGAGATATGAAATTATTGATAGCGTATCAATTTTTCCAAATATTTGATAATCGCATTCATTGTTAGAGTTTCATTAAAAACACCTTTATTTAGTTTGACTAAATTTTAATACTTTGTTTATCCGAATTGGTTGAAAGAAAGGTTGAACCCAATTCAAGTGAACAGGACGAACTTAGTATTTTGTCCCTGGTCACTCAATGAGGTGACGTCTCGAAATGACTAGATTGTAAGTCGATCGATGGTTGGTTCAGCACCATGGGGTCATGGAGATGACTGGTCGTTTACATAGACAGACTGTATGACACTCTGTCGGACAGTGACATTGTAGAGACCCTTAAATCAATTAGTTGATGCCTGGTCGTGGCAGGGTCTTCTATCTTATTCCTATAAGTCGATTCTTTTGACTGGCGACCGTCTATCTGAGTCGGTGCAGTTTCCGATTGGTTTTGGTTGATGTTCTAGGTCGTGCCGTAAAAGGAGGCCGATGGACTTCTTCTGGATCATGGTGATCTGCATCATACAGAGTAGATGGATCAACATGAATTGTCCACCCACGTTGGGTACAAACATCTTTAGGCCACTCGAGGAGAAGTTACTGTAAATGCGTGGCCACGCTCGGAAAGAGATCTATGGTAGATTTTCCGGTCAGACAGTTACTTTCCCTATCGAGAAAACCACTCTAGATATTGTCAATCGCAAGTGC
>JAIUZE010020009.1:0-10617 GCA_022085475.1 Heliosperma pusillum
CGTTAACTGATCGATAAAGTTAATAAATATCTAGATATTTTGATTAGTTTATTCAAAACAATTAAAATATCTTATGGTGAGTGGAAAGCGATGACACGCGCGTGTGACTCATGCCAAAGTCGATTTTCGATTTTGTTTCGCGCTTTACGATGAGTCGGGAATAGTTAAATGACGTTCGGTTAAAACCGTAAACGTTATTCTTTAAATTCCGAATAAATTCAAAATAATTATATTAAATTATGATAAATCTTAATAAATCTAAATAAAATAAATCAAAAATATTATTTTTTTAAATAAAATTTCGGTCTTCAAACTTATGAGGCGAGTCGGGAAAAATCAACGGAAGTCAAAGTTGACTGAAAAGTCGAGAAAAGTCGAAGATGACTTAAAAGTCAAGAAAAGTTTAGGACGACTTAAAAGTCAAGAAAAAGTCAATGACGACTTTAAAAAGTCAAGGAAAAGTCAAAGACGACTTGTGTCAAGAAAAGTCAAAGATGACTAAAAACGGTCTTTTCATGAAATCTCTCAGAAATTCCAAATACGAACGCGGAATTTCAAAATAAGACTCGGAACAAAAATTCCTATTTTAAAAACTTCAGTTCTACTGAAAAGTGTTAGTAAATATTTTTACTAGAAAAATTGGTATTTTTCGGGTTGTTACAATCACCCCTCCTTTTAAAAAGTTTCGTCCTCGAAACTTAGAAGAAGGAACGTAACATATATGTAGGTCTATTTCAAAACCGTTAAAAATATACTTGTAATATAAATATAGGATCTTATCAATGGAACGGAAGGTTCTCGTCCGCGGTCAAAAACCTCGTCGTCCAAATCAAAGACTTAAAAAATACATTTTCGCATCAATAAATGAGAAAACTAGTTATCGAACGTCTCCAATAACAAGTCTCAACACTCCTTGACGGTAAAATACTTGAAATCATAAAACATTTCTAAAAGCTTTTAATTCAAAAACTTCACAGTAAGGATAATAACTCGATTATCTATTCCTAAAATTTCTAACTAAAGCTTATAGTAATATATCTAAGAGAAATGATACTCGATAGAAGGAACTGAATATTCGAAAGAATAGATCGAATAGAAAGAAGAAAGAAAGAAGGAAAGAATAAAGAAGAACGAAGGGTGAACCCCAATACTATCTTCCCTCTATGAAAATTCTAATGTCGACAGTAACTCGACAATACTAACTGTACAAGTAAACTAGTCCTCAAGGGAGTGCAATATATCCTCAACATTTCAATCATCAGATTCCTACCAAAATATTTCATAAGCATACCACATCGAGTAGCAATTCCCAATCATTCCAATTCAATTAAAATCTTCAAAAATCCATCGAAACTATTATTGGAAATCACCATCAAAATATTTATAATTAAGGGAACAAGACCGCTAACCACCACAAAGTAAAGAACTTACGATCAAATCCCTTAATCCAACTTATTCCCAAAATTTATTATCCAAATTATTTACAATAAACCCTCTCATCCTCAAAAGTTGAATCTCGAAACCTCAAAGAGATTAATCACACAAATCTCGAGTCCCTTAACTTTTGCCAAACAAAGGGCAATGCGACCGTAATCAATTTATTTATCTCTTCCAAACTCTTAATACATCGGTTTTCGCTTATGACGATATTCCTCATGTTGTGTCATCAAATCCTAATTCTACAAAGTATTTATTCCTGTTAGGGTCCAACATTTAACGACAACAAATTCCCAAGTAACATTAAAATCACTCTACTTTCTAACCACAACTACAACTATTATTAAGATTATTTCGATCCTCTAAACGATATTGCAATCATTAAGCTTTCATAGTCTACAACCACTAGGAGAGTTTCTTCCTAAGTTTATCCTTCAATCCTTGTAATCATCCAAACACGGAACTAGCTTAATAGGATGGTTAGGTACCATATTCGACACTTCTTATTTACTCCAAAATAGACATATCATAAGCATGGTCTTCAAACCAATACTAAACTTCTAAGTCCAAAAGACTAAATTACTACTGAGTTAAGAAATAATAGCCAACTCATTCAACTTTACACCTTCGAATATCATGAACTATTTACACCCAAGTCATGACAAGCTTCAAGCATTAAAATCATTAAACAAACCTTGCCACACTTTCCTCAAGGATACCCACTCTCACCACCATAGGGTGAAATTAGATCTATACCATTTCCTCAAATCACAAGTTCATTCTAATTAACACTAATATTCCACAAAATTCAAAGTTCTTCCGACTAAGAATAATATACCTCATACCAATGGGGTGACATCCATACCAATGTTACAAGAGGAAGGTAAGAATACCAATGGTATAATGGAGGAACTATTAAGAGAAATTTCAAAAATGTAAATAGGTTGGAAGAGAAAGAAGCCCCTAGATAGAAAGAAGAGGGCATAATATTATAAGGACGAGAGAATTCGCAGATGAAGAAAGAATTCACTTCAATTAGGCTTTATAAATCTTCAAATCTTCGGTAGAGGATACTCCTTCGAGGTAACACATATTCCACCATAAGGCGTAATATTGCTCCTAGCAATTTGGCTAGCCACCCAAGCATAGCCTCCTTGGCAATTGTCTTCTCTATGAGGAGGGACCTGGTTGGCACTAACAACGATCTCTTCTACACGAGGTCCAACCATCTTCATAAGAAACAAAACAAATTAAGTTACTCCTAACAATTAGCATCAACAAATAGACTACAACATAAATCCTAATCTACCCATCCTACCATTCTATCTCACAAGTTTATTATTTTATTAAGGTCAAGTTATTTATACAAGGGTACACAAACGTGCGTCGGGAGCAAAAATGCTCTGATACCAACTGTGACACCCTCAAATGTGCGGAAAGAAAAAAAATAATTTAAATACATAACGAAGGGTGTCATAAATAAAAAGGTTCATTACAAAAGAAAATTAATATTATACATAAGAATTATACAAGACGGGAGACATATCTCCCGTATAAATACGGAAATAAAAGAGTGTATAGTAATATACAATCTAAGAACCGAATATAGGTCCAAGGTAAATACTTCTCTCGCTAGCTCGTCAATGTACCCCAAATATGCATTCACCACCTGTTCAACCGCATTAAATATAAACACGGAAGCCACAGTCAGTGGGGAGTAACTCCGAGTCCTCCCAGCCACGAAATGTCGAGTTTAATGAAACATGAATAACATAAAAGCAATGTATATGAAAAATACAAAACTTAAACATATATGATATGCTTTTCATGTTATGAAACAAATAACTAACAAATACCCTAGCATGTGAAAGCTATCATGTGAAACCGATAATAAACTATAACTCGAGGTAGGGAAGCTGGTATGCTAGCTCAGAGGTTCCTCTCAGAAACATGGCCATGATACACTCAAACCCTAATCAACAAGTAATCATGTGAATCAGTTAACAATCGGTAATCCAAACTCTATCAATCCTAGCCGGCTTGCATCTCACCTTCTAGAACTCATAGAATCATACAAACATGAAAGACCAATACCTCTACAAACAGGCATAAGTTCTTAGCACCGTCAATAGAAGACTCCTGTAACTCGAGGCTATACCACAAGGTAGGAAAACATCCTAGTCCTAGACTGATCAGACCTAGCGACAACAGCTATTCCATTCCCCGTCTCATGACATAACCGTACACGAGAAACTCTACTAGGCGACCCCCTAAGCAGAGATGGCTAGTACTTAAGCTTGCTCCCTTCCCAAAGCGGAACTCTTAGGATGCCATGCCCCGACTTGGAGATAAGCCCCCCAGGCCGTGACACAAAAGCTATCAAGCTGTGAACTCCATATGCTCGTTAAAGATAGTACGGGCCTATCGATGTCATGGTCCAAGCTACTCATTTAGGAATTAGAATGGTCAAGACGCCATAATACTCATAATTCTCTATGGGTCCTTGTCAACAACGACCCAACCATAATATCAAACCCGTTAACGTAAACATCCTAATCATGTGACTAATCATATAAATAATAATCAAATATCATATCGCCTCATATCTACTAAGGCTATTTCAATAATTAAATACAACCTTACCTGAAGACAAATCCCCGACCCGAGTCCCGCGACGGGTCATCAGTCAATCGGGGCTGACTAGATCTTAGTTTGACCAAACCCGTTCGATCAAACCGGCTAGAAACAGAGTCTTTATCACATAGACTTAAACATAAAATCAACATATTCAATACATGTTATTTTATTAACTTCTAACATGTGAATTATTATAACATACCAAAACCCCGTTTGACTTAACTGATATCCAATTAAACTACGATCTCGTCTTATAATTTCTAACATGTGAGAAATAATAATTTTATGAAAAATACTTTTAATTAAATAATTTACTTATTAGAATTTCCCACTTGCTAAATATTACAAAACACGATAAAAATGACGATAACTCAAAAACCGTCACGAGTCCCAAGGTGGGACCCACGGGCTGAGTTGGGCCGGACCCACATGGGCCTGATTTGGGCCTCACGGCCTGATTTGGGCTCAATGGGCTGTTTTGCCTAAAATTTCTAAAAACCGTTTCCAATATTTCCCGCATGCTTTAACATATTTAAAACCCGTCAAAACAACAACCAATCAATCAAACATCGACACAACCCAAAGACCAAAACCCGGACCCACCATGGACCAACCCAGACCGGTCTGAACCGGCCTGGACCGGCCTAGTTTGGACCGGTTTTCCAGCCACCAATTCGGCCACCACCAAACAACAACCCCAAATTTCCAAATTAATTCTAACATGTTTTTAATTAATCAACACCCATTTTAACAACCAATTTAACCGTCCATCATACAACAATCATCATCATGAAGAAATCATAAAAATATAACAAGAACAACCAACATGTTATAAAATCATAAAACACCATAATAACTACTACTTAACATGTTACTAACTAAAAATCATAAAATCATAATAATATGAACAAAAACTAAAGATGAACCAAAACTAAAGAAAAACCCAAGCTATGTAACATTTATCCGTCGAGTAACTCGGAATCGTTACCTTAGCTAGCTAAAATCAAGTAGCACCCAAATAATAAGAACTAAGAAAATAAGAAACCCGTCTTCTAATCTTCTCCTAAAATATACGAGTCACCAAACTCGTCTTCAAAGTCTTCCCCTATAAGAAATGACAAGAAAAACATTATTAGACTTAAAACTTTGATTTTCCATAATTAAAGTGTTGAAAACGATTTTGACGGAATTGAAAATAAACCGTACGTGAAGATGGGGAGCGAAGAGGAGAGTCTAGAAATATAAGTTAGGACGGATTTAATTAAGAAATGAAGATTTTATGAAGGTTTTGCTCAAGAACGATGAAGAACAATTGAAGAACGACGAAGAACACGAAGAACGATTAAAGAAAGCGATATTTTGATCTTATTTTGATGTGTTGTAAAGTGAAAAGTGGTTTGTGAGTAAAGTGGGGTGAGGAGTGTCGTGTAATATAGAGCAAACTAGTGAGTTGGGTTTTGAAATTGTGGTTATGGAATTGACCCGGTATAATAATTATATTACCGTAATTAATTAGATATTAAGTTAATTGAATTAAATATCAAGATATTCTGTTATTATAATGAAAAGAAATAAAATATCAAGGCTAAGAGAGGAAGAAAAACCGTGTGGTATGGGTGATATCGGGTCAGTTTTGTAAACGATTTGCGTAATTTTTCGTTAACTGATCGATAAAGTTGACAATATCTAAGATATTCTTATTAGTTTAATCAAAAGAATTAAACTATCTCATGTGAGTGGAAAACGATGACATGGGCGCGTGACTCATGCCAAAGTCGAGTTTCGATTTTGTTGCGCGCATTACGATGCGTCGGTAATAGTTAAATGACGTTTGGTTAAAAACCGTAAACGTTATTCTTTAAATTCCGAATAAATTCAAAATAATTATATTAAATTATGATAAAATCTTAATAAATCTAAATAAAAATAAATCAAAAATATTATTTTTTTAAATAAAATTTCGGTCTTCAAACTTATGAGACGAGTCGGGAAAAGTCAACGGAAGTCAAAGTTGACTGAAAAGTTCGAGAAAAGTCGAAGATGACTTAAAAGTCAAGAAAAATTTTATGACGACTTAAAAGTCAAGAAAAGTCGATGACGACTTTTAAAAAGTCAAGGAAAGTCAAAGACGACTTAAAAAGTCAAGAAAAGTCAAAGATGACTTAAAAGTCAAGAAAATTTTATGACGACTTAAAAGTCAAGAAAAGTCAATGACGACTTTAAAAAGTCAAGAAAAGTCAAAGACGACTTAAAAGTCAAGAAAAGTCAAAGATTACTAAAAACGGTCTTTTCATGAAATCTCTCAGAAATTCCAAATACGAACGCGGAATTTCAAAATAAGACTCGGAACAAAAATTCCTATTTTAAAAACTTAAGTTCTACTGAAAAGTGTTAGTAAATATTTTTACTAGAAAAATCGGGTATATTTCGGGTTGTTACAATCAAAATGACCTAAAATCATATTACGATCAGAATATATTGACATGAAAATAACTTTGTGATTTTATCTTATAAAACACAAATTACTAGTTTTCTTTAAGTTACCATAACTCGAAAAAACTAAAAATCGATTATGCATGCAACAATCTTGGCTCTGATACCACTTGTTAGTTTCTTAAACTCAATATTAGACATTTCTAACATCATATTATAATTAGTTTACTCATAAACTAATTTGACCTTATGCATGCATAACAAAAGATAAGGAAAGAACAATTTCTTACATTGATCATGAAAATATGGGCACAATCTTTGGACACCTTCCAAATATTGTTCTTGAGCTTAAATAAGAAGGATGATCTTCCAAGTTTCAAATTATAAACTCTCCAATTAGTTGCATCCAAGACTACCCTTAATCTCTACAAAATACTACACTAGTATAAATGTAGTAACCCTTTAAAATGATCTAATAACTTTTAATACTACACTAGTATATTATTAGAGAATATGAACTCTAAGTATTATGTAAACTTCTTAAGTTTAGTGAGAGGTTAGAGAGAAGTAGAGATTTTGCATGAATGAATTATATGAGATAGTGTGTAGTATAAATAAGAGGAAAAACAAGCCCTCTTGTGGCTTGTGAAACCCGGTCACACACACCCCACATGGGTGGGATGTTGTCACTTCCAATTGTTCTTAACAATGTAAAAAGGTTGAGTGTTGGTAATAGTTTTGTGTATGATTATGTCTAATTCCTAATTAGAATAATACACAAAAATAATCACCCTCTTTGTACACTACCAAAACCGGTGCACCCTTGTAATATGGGTGTCCATTTTATTTTTTGCAATTTGTCATTTGTCACAAGTGTGACATGTGACATGTAACATGTAAAATATCTTATAAATGTGCATTTAACCAATTTAAATGCAATTTCATAACAAATAAATTAGACTTAACATTTTAAGTCACATTTTATAATTACATGTAAATAAAATGGGTCCTCTCATATTTGGTTAAAATAATCTACAACAATTAGTAATTATAATTAACCAAATTAACTTATCTCAAATGTTTCATAAACATAATGCATTCTTAGTAATATAACAATTAAATTACGAAAATGAATCTTATTTAATCATATTACAATAAGATCTATTTCTCACTTACAATATATACTTGGTTCAATTTAAGGGATTAATTAGAATGGAAAGAAAGAGGAGTGAAATGATTCCCCTAAAAAAATAAAAGAAAATGAATAAGTGTGCTCATTTGGTGGCCATATCGACTTCCGTTTCGAAAAGCAACCCGACAAGGATTGGGAAATCCTAGATCTTGGTATTACCAAATCCACATCCTATAGGAATAGGAAATCATAGCCGGGTGTAAATTAGGAAAGATCCCAAGCTGAAAATGTGACACCCTCCAATTTACGGAAAATTAAAACAATTAATTTAAATAAATAAAAGATGACAATACGTTTCTAATAGGTTCACTTTAGTGAAAATCGGTAATTTTTAAAACCGGAACCTACTATTAAATATATTCATCATAACGAAGGTGTCTTAAATAAAAAGGTTCATAACAAAAAGGAATTAATATTATACATAAAAAGTATCTGAAACGGGAGACATATCTCCCGTATAAATACAGAAATAAAAGAGTGTATAATAATATACAATCCTAAGAACCGAATATAGGTCCAAGGTAAATACTTCGCTCGCTAGCTCGTCAATGTACCCAATGTATGCATCACAAACCTGTCAACCGCATTAAATATAAACACGGAAGCCACAGTCAGTGGGGAGTAACTCCGAGTTCTCCCAGCCACGAAATGTCGAGTTTAATAAAACATGAATAACATAAAAGAAATGAATATGGAAAATACAAAACTTAACATATACGATATGCTTTTCATGTTATGAAACAAATAACTAACATATAACCTAGCATATGAAAGCTATCATGTGAATCCGTTAACAATCTATAATACGAGGTAGGGAAGCTGGTATGCTAGCTCAGAGGTTACCTTTAAAACATGGCCATGATACACTCAAACCCTAATCAAACATAATATCATGTGAATCAGTTAACAACCGGTAATCCAAACTCTATCAACCTTAGCCCGCTTGCATCTCACCTTCTAAGATTCATAGAATCATCAAACATGAAAGACCAATACGTCTACAAACAGGCCACATCCCTTAAGTGCTTAGGATCCGTCATAGAAGACTTCTGAACTCCGCGTCTATATACCACGAGGTAAGGATATCTTATATATTTTAGGCTCATCAGCGGTTTTACCCTAATAACTGGCCAAAATACAAAGCAACACATCTATTGCTCAGCGGTTACCTTAAAACATTGCCACACCCAGATCAAAGCACATATCTTAAGCTCAGAGGTACCTTTAAAACATGGCCAAATCCAACTCAACCTAAACTAATACTGCGCAGACCTAGATAATGCGAAGATCCATCGCCCCAAGACTCATGATACAACCACATGAGTCCCCAGCTAAGGAGATCACCAAAGGGTGGCTAGTACTTAAGCTGGCTCCAGTCCCAAAATGGATAAGGCAGCCATGCCCTGACTTGGATATAAACCCCCCAAGCCGGGACACAAAAGCTATCAAGCTGTGAACTCCATATGCTCGTTAAAGATAGTACGTGCCTATCAATGTCATGGTCCAAGCTACTCATTTAGAATTAGTATGGTCAAGACGCCATATACTCATAATTCTCTATGGGTACTTAGTCAACACGACACATATCATACAATCAAACAGTCACGGGAAAACTTCCTATCATGTGACTAAATTGCATATAAATCATATTCAAATATCATATCGCCTCAAATCTACTAAGGCTCATTCATTCATTCATTAAATAAACCTTACCCTTGAATACAAATCCCCGACCCGAGTCCGCGACGGGTCATCAGTCAAAACGGGGCTGACTAGATCGTAGTTTGACCAAACCCGTTTGGTCAAACCGGCTAGAAACAGAGTCTTAGCCATCGAGGCTTGAACATAAGAATATCACATTAATTTCATGCTATTTCATTCAATTTCTAACATGTGAATTATTAATTCATACGAAAACCCGCTTGACTTACATGATATCAAATTAAACTAAAATCTCGTATTATAATTTCTAACATGTGAGAAATAATAATATAATGAAAAGCTTTTAATTAAATAATTTACTTATTAAAATTTCCCACTTGCTAAATATTACAAAACACGATAAAATAACAATACTCTAAAACCGTCCCAAGTCCAAGGGGACCCACGGTTCATTTTGGACCGGTTTTGGTCATCTTTTCTAAAAACCGTTTCTTAATATTTCCCGCATGCTTAACATATTTAAAACCCGTCAAAACAACAACAAAACAATCAAGTATCGAGAAAAACCCAAAGAACCAACCATGGACCAATCCAGACCGGGTCTGAACCGGCCTGGACCGGCCTGAACTGGGCTGAACCGCCTGGTTTGGGTCGGTTTTCCAGCCCCCCCCTAAACAGCCACCATACACGGCCCCAACAACAACCAACACCAAATTATTTCCAACATGTTTTAATTAACAAACAACCATTTTTAACAATCAATTTAACTATCATTCATACAAAAATCATGGTTATAAATAAATCATCCAAAAATGTCAAGAACACTAAACATGTTAAAATTTCCATACAACATAATAATCATAACTTCTTATCATGTTACTACTAAAACCATAAATAACCATAACATGAACAAAAACAAAAGAAACAAATGTATGTAACATTAATTCGTCGAGTAACTCGGAATCGTTACCTTAGCTAGCAAAATCAATTAGCACCCAAAATAAGAACTAAAGAAAAACCCGTCTACTAATGTTCTTCTAATATATACGAGTCACCAAACTCGTCTTCAAAATCTTCCCCTATAAGAAATGACAAGAATAATATTGTTAGTATTAAAACTTGATTTTCCATAATTAAAGTGTTGAAAACGATTTTGTCGGAATTGAAATTAAACCGTACTTGAAGATGGAGAGCGAAGAGGAGATTCTAGAAATATAAGTTAGGACGGATTTGAATAAGAAATGAAGGTTTTGTGA
>JAIUZE010020010.1:0-16913 GCA_022085475.1 Heliosperma pusillum
ACGGTTTTAAACCGAATGTCATTTAACTATTCCCGACTCATCGTAAATCCCGTAACAAATTCGAAACTCGACTTTGGCATGAGTCACGCGGCCATGTCATCGTTTTCCACTCACTTGGGATATTTTAATTCTTTCGATTAAACTAATACAAATATCTTAGATATTTGTTACCTTATCGATCCGTCAACGGAGATTACGCAAATCGAGGAAAATCAGACCCGATATCACCTATCCCACACGGCTCTCTTTCCCCTCTAATAGACCTTGATATTTTCATTACTTTTGATTAATATATCATAATATCTAGATATTATTTCACTTTATCGATCAGTTAACGAAAATTACGCAAAACGATCGAAATCAGATCCGTCTTCTCATCATTTCACACGGCTCATAAGTCCCCTAATAGGACTAGATATTTGTCTTTCTTTTGATTATTAATAACATAATATCTTGATATTTAGTGTAATTAACTTTATCGTTAATTATATTCCATCGTTTACCGTAAAATAAGTATTAAACGCGAGTCAATTACGTAACAACAATTTCAAAATCCGACATCCTTATTTGCCTATATTTACACGGCACACACACCCCACATTACTCACAAACAACTTTTCATTTTACAACAAATCAAATTAAGATCAAAACATCACTTTATTTGATCGTTCTTCGTGTTCTTCGTCGTTCATCATTTGTTCTTCATCGTTCTTGATCAAAACCTTCATAAAATCTTCGTTTCTTAATTAAATCCATCCTAATTTATATTTCTAGACTCTCCTCTTCGCTCCTCATCTTCACGTACGGTTATATTTCAATTCCGTCAAGATCGTTTTCAACACTTTAATTATGGAAAATTCATATTTTTATTTCTAATAATGTTTTCTTGTTATTTCTTATAGGGGAATATTTTGAAGACGAGTTTGGAGACTCGTATATTTTGGGTGAAGATTAGTAGGAGGGTTTCTTATTATATATACTTCTTATTATTTTGGTGCTAATTGTTTTGCTAGCTAAGGTAACAATTCCGTTTTACTCGACGAATTAATGTCACATAGGCTTTTAGTTTTTGTTCATGTTATGGTTATTTATGATTTTAGTTAGTAACATAGCTTTAGTTTTGTTTCTTTTGATTTTGGTTCATCTTTATTTTTGGTTCATGTTTTTATGATTTATGGATTCTTAGTTAGTAATATGTTAAGTAGTGGTTATTATTGTGTTTTATGAATTTTGATGATTTTTCATAAAGTTATGATTTTTAGGTTGTGTGGAAATTTTAATATGTTTAGTGTTCTTGGTGAATTTTGATGATTTTCCATATGTTATGATTTTTATGATTTTGTATGAATTTATAATAGGTTTAGTGTTCTTGGTAAATTTTGATGATTTTCCATAAGTTATGATTTTTATGATGTTGTATGAATTTATAATATGTTTAGGGTTCTTGATGAATTTTGATGATTTTTATTAAGTTATGATTTTTATGTTGTTTAGGAAATTTTTCATATGTTAGTGTTCTTGATGAATTTGGGTGATTGTTCATAATAATGATTTTGTATGGATGTTGTTAAAAATGGTTGTTTGAGAATTAAAACATGTTGGAATTAATTTGATGTTGTTTGTTGGTTGAACCGTGGGCATGGCAGTGTACCGGACCAACCAGACCGGTCCAGGCCGGTTCAGACCCGGTCTGGGTTGGTCCATGTGGGTCCGGGTTTTGGTCTTTGGGTTGTGTCGATGTTTGATTGATTGGTTGTTGTTTTGACGGGTTTTAAATATGTTAAAGCATGCGGGAAATATTGGAAAACGGTTTTTAGAAATTTTAGGCAAAACAGCCCATTGAGCCCAAATCAGGCCGTGAGGCCCAAATCACGCCCATGTGGGGTCCGGCCCAACTCAGCCCGTGGGTCCCACTTTGGGACTTGTGAAGGTTTTTGAGTTATCGTCATTTTTAGCGTGCTTGTAATATTTAGCAAGTGGGAAATATTAATAAGTAAAATATTTAATTAAAAAGGTTTTTTTTTCATTTAATTATTATTTCTCACATGTTAGAAATTATAGGACGAGATCGTAGTTTAATTTAATATCCTTTTAGTCAAACGGGTTTTGGGGTATGATATTATAATTCACATGTTAGAAGTCTTAATAAAATAACATGAAATGAATCTGTTGATTTTATGTCTATGTGGAAAAGACTCTGTTTCTAGCCGGTTTGACCAAACGGGTTTGGTCAAACTAAGATCTAGTCAGCCCCGTTTTGACTGATGACCCGTCGCGGGACTCGGGTCGTGGATTTGTCTTCAAGTAAGTTGTATTTAATTAATGAATTAGCCTTAGTAGATATGAGGCGATATGATATTTGATTATTATTGATATGCAATTAGTCACATGATAGGATGTTTTCCTGTGACTGTTTAATTATAAGGTTGGTGTCGTGTTGACTAAGTACCCATAGAGAATTACGATTATATGGCATGTTAAGTCGTATCTTGGCCATGTTTTAAAGGTAACCTCTGAGTTAAGATATTAGTTGGGTTCGGCCATTGTAATTCTAAATGAGTATCTTGGACCATGACATTGATAGGTCCGTACTGTCTTTAACGAGTATATAGTTCATGGTTAATAGCTTTTGTGTCTCGGCTTGGTGGGTTTATATCCAAGTCAGGGCATGTTTACCTAATCCACTTTGGGGATGGAGCCAGCTTAAGTACTAGCCATCTCTGCTTAGGGGGTCGCCTAGTAGAGTTTCTTGTGTACTTCTGGTCACGAGACGGGGAATGGAATAGTTGTTGTCGCTAGGTCTGATCAGTCTAGGACTAGGATGTTTTCCTACCTTGTGGTATAGCCTCGAGTTACAGAAGTCGACTATTGACTGTCCTAAGAACTTATGCCTGTTTGTAGAAGTATTGGTCTTTCATGTTTGTATGATTCTATGAGTTCTAGAAGGTGAGATGCAAGCCGGCTAGGATTTATAGAGTTTGGATTACCGATTGTTAACTGATTCACATGATTACGTGTTGATTAGGGGTTGAGTGTATCATGGCCATGTTTCTGAGAGGAACCTCTGAGCTAGCATACCAGCTTCCCTACCTCGAGTTATAGTTTATTATCGGTTTCACATGATAGCTTTCACATGCTAGGTTATTTGTTAGTTATCTGTTTCATAACATGAAAAGCATATCATATATGTTTAAGTTTTGTATTTTCCAGATACATTGCTTTTATGTTATTCATGTTTCATCAAACTCGACATTTCGTGGCTGGGAGGACTCGGAGTTACTCCCCACTGACTGTGGCTTCCGTGTTTATATTTAATGCGGTCGAACAGGTGGTGATGCATACTTTGGGTACATTGACGATCTAGCGAGCGAAGTATTTACCTTGGACCTATATTCGGTTCTTAGATTGTATATTATTATACACTCTTTTATTTCCGTATTTATACGGGAGATATGTCTCCCGTCTTGTATATTTCTTTTATAGAATATTATTCCCGTATTGTTATGACCATTTTTATTTCAGACACCTTCATTATGTATTTAAATTATTTTTTTTCCTTCCGCAAATTTGAGGGTGTCACACCATAGGAAATACCATCTCCCTGAGGATCGACCCCTACTTCCCTAATTACATTAATTTGTTATTAGCCTAGTATGGGTAATTTATCTTTGCATCGGGCTTGCGACAGGCCTGATCAATGATCATCCTTGCACTTGCTGTAGATGAGAATATCATCAAAGTATACCACCACAAATCTCCCTAGGCAAGGCCTAAGCACTTCTATCATTAATCTCATGAAGGTACTTGGGGCATTTGACAGGCCAAAGGGCATGACAAGCCACTCATAAAGGCCATGCTTTGTTTTGAAGGCTGTCTTCCACTCATCTCCTTTCCTGATCCTCAATTGATGGTAACCTTGCCTCAAATCAATCTTAGAAAAGAACCTTGAACCACTCAACTCATCCAACATGTCATCAAGCCTAGGTATAGGGAACCTATACTTGACTGTGATGTTGTTGATAGCCCTGCTATCTATGCACATTCTCCAAGTCCCATCCTTCTTAGGAACCAATAAAGGAGGCACAGCACAAGGACTTAAGGACTCCCTTACAAACCCTTTACTCATCAACTCTCCAACTTGTTTCTGCAGCTCTTGTGTAGCCTTAGGATCACATCTATATGCTGGTCTATTAGGTAGTACAGACCCTGGCAGAAGGTATATCTGATGCTCAATTCCTCTTAAAGGGGGTAAGCCATCAGGAAGTTCCTCTGGGAACACTTCCTTGAATTTATCAATGAGGGGTTTAACTTCTGCAGGAATTACCTTAGACTCCCCTTCCTGAACTTCCTTTGAAAGCGGCATCAAAACAGGTTGCTCTTCACTACACTCTTTGACCATTGCTGATTCAGACAGAAACAAGACTCCACTAAAGTCTTCAGCCACATTGGGACTTCCGTAGCTCTTCGGATGAGGTGGCAAAGGGGCTAATGTCACCTTCCTGCTCCCATGCTTGAAGGAATAGGTGTTGCTTCTTCCTTGGTGTATGGAGCTTTTATCAAACTCCCATGGTCTTCCTAATAATAAGTGACAGGCATCCATTGGAACCACATCACACAGAACTTCATCTTTGTACACACTTCCAATGGAAAATGGGACCATACATTGCTTATCCACCTTAACCTCTGCTCCCTTACTCAGCCATCTCAACTTATAGAGGTGAGGGTGATCTTGAGTGCTCAACTTCAGCTTATCAACCATAGTAACAGAGGCCACATTGGTACAACTAGCTCCATCTATAATAAGGTTACAAACCCTCCCTTGTATGAAACATCTGCTCCTGAAAATGAGGGACCTTTGATCCTCCTCCAAAGGTATCAGTTTTGGATGCATTACTCTCCATCGGACTAAGCTGTGGCTTGTGACAGGGAGTGCCACTATTGCCTCCTGACTAGACTCTTCTTCCTCACTCACCACTTCTTCAACCTCAGGCTCATCCCTCTCATACTCAACTAGACCTTCCTTTTCCCAAGTCTCAACCTCCATTATAGTTAAGGTCTTCTTAGAAGGGCAATCCCTCCTGAAATGCCCATAACCCTGACATTGGAAGCACCTAATTCTGTTCTCAGTCAATGAAGTGCTTGGTTTTCTGACCCATGATGCCCTTTCCCTTGTCTAAGGTAGGTGGGGGTGCTGTCTTAGGGGTATCCATGGTCCTCAATCCACTGTAAGGTCTTGTTTGAAAAGGCCTAAGAGGTTTTGGTGTAACAGATTTAGTCTTCCCTATCTTTTCAATTCTCAGAGATAGGCTGACAACATCATCAAATGACCACAGAGGTTGCATCCTAACCTTGTTAGCAATGCTCTTATCTAGACCCTCTAAGTATCTAGCAATCCTTTGCTCAGGTTTCTCATTTATATGACACTGCAAGGTGAGCTGTTCAAACTCTCTCAAGTAGGATTCAACAGGTTTATCCCCTTGTTTCAACTTAGACAACTTAATAAACAGATCCTGGGTGTAATCCTTAGCGACAAACTTGTCTAGCAGTTTCTTTTTCAGTTTAGTCCAAGACTTGATGGGTTCTTTACCTTCCCTAGCCCTTAACCCTTTCATGGTTTCATACCAAAGAGAAGCATACCCTTTCAGTTTAAGGATGGCTACTTTAAAGGACTTAGAATCATTATATCCTTTGTAATCAAAGATTCTTTCTACTTCACTTAGCCATTCTAACAAATCATCAGGATTAAGACTACCAGAAAACTCAGGGATGTCTACCTTAAGATGCTTGTGTATGTGCCTGTGGATGGAAGCCCTGCTCCTTGTTGAGTCATCTGAGTCTGGATACTCTTCATCATCAGGTGGCCTTCCTCTGCCTCCTCCTTGGCCTCTTCCACGTCCTCTGCCTCTTCCTGTAGCTAACAACTGGTTGCCTATTACCTGATCCAGGGCTCTGGTTAGGGTGGTTACAATCCCAGCCAGGTCCTCCATCTTTGCTTCTACTCCTGCCAGTCTCTCTTCACTCATTGGGCTATTTTTGTGTTTTTAAATGTAGTTAGGGAAAATGAACTCACTAAGACTCTCAACCTAAGCTCTGATAACCAATTTGGAGTGTAAACTACTAAGGTTTACAAGTTTAAGGAATGTTTGATTAGGTTTACTCAAAGTGATAACAATTGCAAACAGAAATGGATGTTGTTTTAGAGAGGGTGAATTATTTCAACTGAAAACTCAAGGATATGACTTAGAGAAACTCCCCTACAGCAAGGCACAAGAGAAGGGACTCAAAGACTAGTTTTGAGACAGGTTTAAAGTGTTACAGCAAAGCACAAACACCCTAGACTAGACTCAAACAGCAAGCAAGCTAATCACAGCAAGGCACAGATGTAACTTGACTCACAAAGCAAGACACTAATCAAACACCTTGAATATGTATCATGCTTGACTCAAACTACAGCTCTTAGCAAAAGTTTGAAATATTTGAAGGATTTTTCAAAGTTAATTCATCATAAAAGTCTGATTAAAACAACATACATAGACCTCCTTATATAGGGAGGCTGATATCTTGTGAACCATTGGATGTACAAATCATTCAAGGGCCAGCTTAGGGTTTAAACTACTACAACATACATTAATTAAGAGCCTCACAACAGGACGAGCTCAACAACTATAAAGTACAGACACAAAAGCATAGAAAACAGACTAATGCAAAAAGTAGTAAAGCAGCCTTTGGATCTTTCCTGAAATGGAATTCTGTTGTTCTTGTTGTCTTGCTACTTTACCCTAGATGTTTTGTTGCTCCTTGGGGCTCTCTACTCTTATTAGGACTTAGATAAAACCTTCCTTGGACGAGGACAAGTTGACTTAAACAAAAGGAAGCCACACTCTCACTTGTACCTTCTCTGCTTTAATGTTCACTGACTCTAGCTTGGGGTGCTTGTTACTTGAATTTTTGCTAGACTTCAAAAGGGGTTATCCTGGACAAACTTGTAGTTTAGTGGGTTGGCTTCATGGTAGGCCATGGTGGGGGTGGTTGGGATCCCTGGTGTACCTCCTAGGTGCAGGGTTTGCTGGTTGGTCTGCCTGGTCCTGAATGGCTTTGTTTCTGTCTTGTGTGGGTAATGTGGACTGTGTTGGGGCTTGGCATGGCTTGTTGTGCCCTGGACTGTCTTCCTCACTGGTGTGGCTTGGCCTGGCTTGATCTTGGCTTGTCATGGCTTGTTGTTTGGACCTTGTAACTCTAGCTTCTATCTGAGGGGGTCTTGGGGTTATGCTTGTCTGGTTTGTCTGGTTTGTGGCTTGATCATCAAGGCCCCTTGGGTGAGCTCCTGCTGCAGTATCTGTAAAGTATTTTTGCTATAAAAATAGGGTACATTTGCGGGTGTTACAATCACCCCACCTTTTAAAAAGTTTTGCCCTCGAAACTTGAGCGAAAGAAAGATACCTTAATCGAATAGGCTTGGATATTTACTACGCATAGAAGCTTCCGTTTCCCAAGTCTCTTCTTCGACATTAGCACATCTCCACAAGATTTTCACTAAAGGTACCACTTTACTTCTCAACTTCTTATCCTTGCGATCTTGGATGCGGATCGGCTTCTCTTCAAAGGACAAATTCGGTTCAAGCTCGGGCATTTCCTTTTGAAAGACATGGCTTGGATCACTAACATACTTTCTCAATTGAGAAACATGGAATACATCATGAACCTTAGCCAAATTCGGGGATTTTCACAATATCAAAGGGTCCAATGTATTTCGGGCTCAATTTACCCTTAACACCAAACCGTTTAACACCCTTCATTGGAGATACTTTCAAAAACACTTTATCCCCAACTTCAAACTCTAACGGCCTTCTTCGGATATCGGCATAAGACTTTTGACGGTCTTGAGCGGCTTTCATTCTATCACGAATGACCTTCACATGATCAATAGTCTCAACAAGAACATCGGGGCCTAAGTCACGAACATCACTCAATTGATTCCAACATATAGGACTTCGACATTTCCTTCCATATAGAGCTTCATAAGGAGCCATCTTGATCGATGCATGATAACTGTTTTTGTAAGAAAACTCCACCAACGGTAGACTCTTTTCCCAACTAGATTGGAAGTCGAGTGCACAAGCCCTAAGCAAGTCTTCTAAAGTCTGAATAGTCCTCTCGGTCTGACCATCGGTAGCGGCATGAAATGCGGTACTCATCAACAATTTACTACCCATGGCTTCTTGTAAAGCCTTCCAAAATCTTGAACAAAACCTCGGATCTCGGTCGGATATAATCTCCTTAGGAACACCATGGTATCTAACGATCTCATCAACATAGGCTTTCGCTAGACGGTCTAAACTCCAAGTTTCTTTGATCGGAATAAATCTAGCACACTTGGTCAAACGATCAACAACAACCCAAACGGCATCTTTACCTCCAACGGTCTTTGGCAAGGCCATAACAAAATCCATGGAAATAGATTCCCACTTCCATAACGGAATATGCAAAGGTTGTAGCAATCCCCCGGGCCTCTTGTGTTCAATCTTCACTTGTTGGCAAGTAAGACATCTTCCAACATAAGACACAACATCACCCTTCAAGTTCGGCCACCAAAATTGCAACTTCAAATCTTTATACATCTTATCACCTCCGGGGTGAATAGAATAAGGGGAAAGGTAAGCTTCATCAAGAACTCGCTTTCTCAAATCAAGAGCATTAAGCAGTAACAAACGGCCATGGAAATGAAGAACACCTTCATCATCAAACTTGAAATCTTTCGCTTTACCTTCAAGAAGTTTGGCTTGAATAGACTTGTAGGTAAGATCATCAACTTGGCTTTCGCGGATCTCACGGAGAAAAACAGGTTCGGCAGTCATAGCACCAACATAAACAAATCCACGCTCCACGAATTCTAACCTCAACTTTCGAAACTCGGCACAAAGATCATCGGGTAATACCCGCATAGCATACAATGCATGAGAAGCTTTCCTACTAAGAGCATCGGCAACAACATTAGCCTTCCCTTCATGGTACAATAACTCAAAATCATAATCATTCACCAATTCCAACCATCTTCTTTGCCTCATATTCAACTCTTTTTGAGTAAATATGTACTTCAAACTTTTGTGATCGGTGAATATACGACAATGAACTCCAATAAGGTAGTGTCTCCACACTTTCAAAGCATGAACAACGGCGGCCAATTCTAAATCATGAGTAGGATAGTTCACTTCATGAACTCTCAACTGTCTCGAAGCATAAGCCACCACTTTCCTACTTTGCATAAGAACACAACCCAATCCCATCTTGGAAGCATCACAATAGACATCAAAGTCTACTCCATCTTCAGGCAAAGTCAACACTGGAGCGGTAGTTAACCTTTTCTTTAACTCTTGAAACGCGGCTTCACAAGCTTCATTCGATAGGGGCTTGGTTTCCTTCTTCAATAGTTGAGTCATCGGTCTAGCAAGCTTAGAGAAATCCTTGAAAAATCTACGGTAATAACCAGCTAAACCAAGAAAACTTCGAATTTCTCTAATATCGGTCGGACTCTTCCAATCAACAACGGCCTCAATTTTAGAAGGATCCACCATTACACCTTCTTTAGAAATCACATGCCCAAGAAAGGACACTTTAGGTAACAAAAATTCACACTTGGAGAATTTAGCAAACCACTTCTGACGACGAAGAACACCCAAAATAGTCCTTAGATGAATAGCATGCTCTTCTTCGGATTTGGAGAAAATAAGGATATCGTCAATGAACACCACCACACACTTGTCAAGATACTCACTAAATTTGCGGTTCATTTGGTCCATGAAAATAGCGGGAGCATTCGTCAATCCAAATGGCATCACCTTGAACTCATAATGACCATACCTTGTACTAAAAGCGGTCTTCGTAATATCAACATCACGAACGGGAATTTGGTGATAACCGGATCTCAAATCGATCTTGGAAAAAGTAGAAGCACCCTTTAGTTGATCAAACAAATCTTCAATTCTTGGTAAAGGATACCTATTCTTGATTGTAATCCGATTCAATTCACGATAATCAATACAAAGCCTGATAGAACCATCTTTCTTCTTTACAAAGAGAACGGGAGCACCCCAAGGAGAAGCACTTGGTCGAATAGAACCCTTCTCAATCATATCATCAAGCTGTTTCCTTAATTCTCTCAACTCGGTTGGAGCCATACGGTAAGGAGCTTTGGCTATGGGTCCAAAACCGGGAACAAGATCAATAGAGAACTCAACATCACGCTCATGAGGAATCCCGGGCAAATCTTCAGGGAATACATCAACGAATTCACTATAGGCACATCTTCAATATTTGGCAAAGAGGTAGTTGAAGAAGTCACAAAACACAAGTATGCTTGGTGACCCTTTCTTACCATACTCACCAATTTCATAGCGGAAATCAAAGACACACCTTTTCGGGGATGAGATCCCTTATAGGTTATTCTAACTCCTAAAGGACTCTTTAAATAAATCTTTTGATCACGACACTCGAACCTAGCATGGTACAATGCTAACCAATCAATACCTAGAATTATATCGAACTCTCCTAGAGGGAACTTAAGGAGATTAGCGGGAAAGATAGAACCCGCAAATGATATTGGGACATTAGGATATAGAGTAGAACAAGAGATAATATCTTCGCATGGTAAGGATATAGGACTATCCTCACTAGATGTAGGCTCAATAGATAATTTATTAGCATAAGTCGAAGACACAAAAGACATAGAAGCACCGGTATCAAATAGAATAAGACACGGTTGCTCTAAGATTGAGAACATACCCGTAATTATCTCCGGATGAGCATCGGCTTCGGCGCGGCTCATAACAATGATAGAACCCTTAGGTTTAGCAGGAGGAGGGGGCAACTTTCGATCGGGGCAATCATCATAACGGTGACCACACTTTTGGCAAAAGAAGCAAATATAGGGTCGATTGAAACATGCCACACCAGGATGATGTGGTTGTATACAACGGTTACACAAGCGACCTTGAGCTTGAGGAGGAGCATAAGGCCTATGTGAAAGTCCATAGACCTTAATTAGACTCCTCTAATTAGTTGCTAAATTACTTGTTAATTTAGTATTTAATGATCTATGTAACATGCATGCAAATATAAAGACATTTATATAAAAGAAGAAATTTCCTCACATTGATATGGAATTAATATGGGCACAACAAGAACTCCTTCTTGTTGTTCTTGAGCTACAAATATGGATGAACACAAGTAATCTCCAAATAGAAGATCTCCTCTAAGTTGCACCAAGATGACCCCAAATAATCTACCCCTTATTATTAACTAGATAATAAGATAGATAATATACTACTAATATTAGACTATATTACTACACTAGTAATACTTAGGAAATATTAGTATATGAGAGTTTTTAGTGAGAGGAAGGATTTTAGAGAGAAGTGTAAAATTTGCACAAAATGAAGTAGTAGAAAAATGAACACAATTGCTCATTTTAAAGACCATATGGCCGGACCACTTTGTCCAAAGAGGACTCTTATTTTTTTCAATTTGATCACATGCATTAGAGTGGAGTGTTGTAGTATAAGTGATGATTATTTCTACTTGATATGTCACTTTCAATTGGTAACTAAAGAGTAAAAACAAGAACAACAATCATCACCATGTAACTACAATCTAACCGGCCACAATGGCCTAGTTTGGTCCATTTTGATTTTGATATTTGTCTCACAAATACTTATTGATCATATGGTTAATTATCTTGTATAATTAAGTGTTAATTTGATTATATAACAATTATATGACTCAATTAAATAAATAATATGTACTTAACATTTTAAGTAATATTTTACCATTATATCATAGATATGGGTCCCCATGCGTAGTTAACTTATTTTACAACTCGAAATAAATTACCTAATTTACCAACTATCTCAAACCTCCCCTTTTAAACTTAATTTAACGATTTAATTACTAGTTAATCTTATTTAATCGATAAAAACAATAGATATAAATTTATTAGTCAATTTCGCATATTGAAAATAAGCTAATCGAATTTGAGTTCTTAACTCAATTCTAACAATTAACTCTCGTACATATCGAATATATGTAATGTACTAATTAACTGTATCGTATACAAATAATTAGTTACTATTTGGATTTCATCCTTTAGGTGTGACCGAAAGGGATCAGTTGATCACCGCCGTCAAACGACAATACCGTCAAACTCTAGTTAGCCAACCGTTATTGATTTCCGTTAATCAACTGACTAATCATATATATAGTCAATAATTATCCCAATTATATTCCATAATAAGATTTATTATGTGGCGCACTATTGTGGAGGACACCTACTCCAACAATCTCCCACTTGTCTGACACAAGTGTGCGTCACCGATTCTCTTGTCTCTTTATCACATCTCCCCCTCAACGCAAGGTGTCTTCCAGGTCGCACTTGCGATTGACAATATCTAGAGTGGTTTTCTCGATAGGGAGAGTAACTGTCTGACCGGAAAATCTACCATAGATCTCTTTCCGAGAGTGGCCACGCATTTACAGTAACTTCTCCTCGAGTGGCCTAAAGATGTTTTTACCCAACGTGGGTGGACAATTCCTGTTGCTCCATCTATTCTGTATGATGCAGATCCCCATGATCCAGAAGATGTCCATCGACCTCCTTTTACGGCACGACCTAGAACATCAACCAAAACCAATCGGAAACTGCACCGACTCAGATAGACGGTCGCCAGTCAAAAGAATCGACTTATAGGAATAAGATAGAAGACCCTGCCACGACCAGGCATCAAATAATTGATTTAAGGGTCTCTACAATGTCACTGTCCGACAGAGTGTCATACAGTCTGTCTATGTAAACGACCAGTCACTCCATGCCCCCATGGTTGAACAACCATCGATCGCACTTACATCTAGTCATTTTCGAGACGTTCACCACGTCATTTAGCACTAGGGACAAAATACTCAGTTCGTCCTCATTCACTGAATAGGGTCCAACATCTATTCGGATAAACAAAGTATTAATTTAGGGTCAAACTAAATTAACAGAGTTAAATAAAACTCAGAACAATGATATGCCTTATCATAATGAAATAATTTACAACATGCAAACATCAATTATTAATATTACTAATCTAAAGGAAGTCTGCCACACGTCTCAATCCCCTTGTGGACGACATCCATCATGCTTAGCCTTTGATAAAGTCTTGGTTAAAGTATCACAATGTGTCATCTGTCCCAACCTTACAAAATGTCAAGTTCCCTTTTCTGACCACGTTAATCTCTAATTACATGTATTGTCCTAAGTACATGTCTAGACTTGTTACTAGACTTGGGCTCTTTTGCCTGAAAAATAGCCCCACTGTTATCACAATAAATTGTGATAGGATCTTTGGCAGTAGGGACTACTGTTAGTCCTTCCAAAAATTGCCGAATCCATACAGCTTCCTTTGCAGCTTCAGACGCTGCAAGGTACTCTGCTTCTGTTGTAGAATCCGCTGTAACGCTTTGCTTGAAACTCTTCCAGCAAACAGCTCCTCCATTCATCATATAAACGTAGCCGGATTGGGATTTCATATCATCCCTATCTGTTTGGAAACTGGCATCTGTGTAACCCTTTACACGTAACTCAGTCTCGCCTCCAAACACTAAGAACGAATCCTTGGTCCTTCTTAAGTACTTAAGGATGTTTTTTACGGCTATCCAGTGACTCTCACCTGGATTTGCTTGGTAACGACTTGTCATGCTCAAAGCATATGCAACGTCGGGACGAGTGCACATCATAGCATACATGATTGATCCAACAGCTGATGCGTAAGGGATCAATTTCATGCGTTCAATCTCCTCGGGTTTCGTAGGGCACTCTGACTTGCTCAAAGTGATCCCACTTCCCATAGGAATAAAGCCTCTCTTAGAGTCTTTCATGTTGAACCGATCAAGAATCTTATCAATATAAGTCTCTTGACTTAATGCTAGTATCCTTTTAGATCTATCCCTATAGATCCGGATACCTAAGATGCGCTGGGCCTCTCCTAAGTCTTTCATTTGGAAATGTATTCCTAGCCACTCCTTTACAGAAGTGAGCATTGGAATATCATTCCCAATGAGTAGTATGTCATCTACATACAAGACTAGAAAAGTTACTTTACTCCCACTAAACTTCATGTATAAACACGGTTCCTCGACGCTTCGAGTGAAACCATTTTGTTTAATTACATGATCGAAACGATGATTCCAACTCCTGGATGCTTGCTTAAGACCATAGATGGATCTCTTAAGTTTGCATACCTTCTTAGGGTTGATGGATCCACAAAACCTTCAGGTTGTGTCATGTACACTTCCTCTTCTAGAATCCCATTCAAGAAGGCGGTTTTGACATCCATTTGCCAAGTCTCATAATTATGAAATGCGGCAACCGCTAAGATAATCCTTATGGATCGAAGCATGGCGACTGGGGCGAAGGTTTCGTCATAGTGAAGACCATGAACTTGGGTGAAACCTTTTGCCACCAATCTAGCTTTATAAACATCATTATGTTTGTCTATGCCACTTTTGATCTTATAGATCCACTTACACTAAAGAGCTCGTACCTCCTTAGGTAAATCAACCAAGTCCCATACTTGATTGTCGTACATAGAATCCATTTCGGATTGCATGGCTCCTATC
This sequence comes from Heliosperma pusillum, assembly GCA_022085475.1. Classification (NCBI taxonomy): domain Eukaryota; kingdom Viridiplantae; phylum Streptophyta; class Magnoliopsida; order Caryophyllales; family Caryophyllaceae; genus Heliosperma; species Heliosperma pusillum. The sequence goes on from JAIUZE010020010.1 coordinate 14,650, forward strand.
CATAGCTTTGAGTCGGGACTAGAAATGGCTGCTTTGTAGGTAGTAGGTTCGTTACTTTCAAAAAGTAAAACATTATAGTCATCACCTTCCTCTATAATACCAAGGTATCTATCAGGGTGATGACTAATTCTGCTTGACCTCCTAGGTTCCGAAGGAATAATGACCGTACCAGACGAAGAGGGAACGTTTTCCTCGTCGTCCTTTTCGGTTTGTGGCTCTTGGACTTCATCAAGTTCAAATTTTCTCCCACTCTGTCTTTTAGACATAAAATCATTTTCTAAAAAGACTGCATCACGAGACACAAACACTTTGTCCTCGTGTTTATTGTAGAAGTAATAAGCACGTGATTCCTTTGGATATCCTACGAAAAGACATTTGTCAGATTTGGGTGCGAGTTTATCGTCAGACTTATTCTTAACAAAAACCTCGCATCCCCAAATTCTCATAAACGACAAATAAGGGACTTTCCCTGTCCATATCTCATATGGAGTCTTGTTTGCCGCTTTAGTCGGGCTTCGATTTAGTGAAAATATTTCAGATAAGATAGCAAAACCCCAAAAATAATCAGGAAGCTCTGTTATACTCATCATAGATCGAACCATATCTAATAAAGTTCGATTTCTCCTTTCGGATACACCGTTTAATTGAGGTGTTCCAGGAGGAGTCCATTGTTATACTATACCACAATCTTTTAGGTGTGAATCAAATTCATTGTTCAAGTATTCACCACCACGATCGGATCGTAGAGTTTTAATCTTTTTATCAATTGGTTTTCTACTTCATTTTGAAATTCTTTGAATTTTTCAAAAGCATCACTTTTATGCCTCATCAAGTAGACATATCCATATCTACTCAAGTCGTCGGTAAAAGTAATGAAGTAGTGATAACCACCTCTAGCTCGGATAGTCATTGGACCGCATACATCCGTATGTATAAGTTCTAATACTTCACTTGCTCGTGTCCCTTTTCCCGTAAAAGGAGCACGAGTCATCTTGCCTAGAAGACAAGATTCGCATACGCCATAAGATTCGTAATCGAATGGTTTGAGTACTTTGGATGAAACAAGTCTCTTTATGCGTCGTTCGTTTATGTTCCCTAAACGACAATGCCAAAGGTATGATTGATTAGGTTCACCTGTTTTGAGCTTCTTGTTTTCTACATGATAGACCTCTTTTGCAATATCTAAAACATAAATACCTCCAATAGAAATGGCCTCGCCATAAACCATTTCATTAAGTGAAAAAGTACAACAGTTGTTCTTAATACAAAATGAAAAACCTTCCATGTCTAACACTGAAATGGAGATAATGTTCTTGGTAAGAGTTGGTACATAATAGCAATTATTTAAATACAACTCTAAACCATTAGGCAAAAGAAGAACGTAGGTGCCCACGGAAACTGCGGCTACCTTAGCTCCATTTCCCATGCGTAGGTCCACGTCACCCTTGGCTAGTGCTTGCACTTCCCTCAGCCCCTGTACATGATTACAAAGGTGAGAACCACAACCGGTATCAAATACCCAAGAAGAGGTACTAGCAAAGTTAATATCTATCATATAGAGTGATGAAAGAATTTTACCTGACGTTGTCACACAACCGTCTTTCTTGTCTTTCAAGTACTTGGGGCAATTGCGTTTCCAATGCCCTTTGCCGTTACAATAATAGCAATCCGCCTCCGCGTGTTTGTTGACCTTGGGCTTGGCCTTATAAAAGACCTTGCCCTTTCCCTTGCCGGATTTCTTGAAAAGAGTCTTACCCTTTCCCTTGTCCTTCCTCGCCCCAAGGTTCATGTTCTTCATTTTCATGGAAAGAACATCCTTGGTTCACTCCCACTATCCTCCTCCATTCCCTCTTCCGCTTGGGTGAGGAGTGCAATGGAGTTCATGGAACTCTTGTCCATTGCCTTCGATGTATAGTTCACCCCTACATTGGGTGAACTCAGGTGAGAGTGAATGAAGGATCTTACCCACCACCAAATGGCTTCGGCATTTTTGGCACCTATACGCTCTCAGGTGTCCTCATGCTCAACCATTTGAGCACGTTTGGGCCCACTTTTTTGGCCCCTTTGAAGCTTAGTGTCAAAGAATTTCGTAATCGCCTCATATTGGAGAATTTGAGGGGCTTGCGACAACATCGAAGTGATCCTCGTGAGTATCACATATGCATCGAGTGATCCATTTGGATTTTGAGTTTAGGTGATGATTGACCAATCAATACATCGTGACGTCATTACACCTCAAATAAAGGTCATATCCGGCCCCGAAC
>JAIUZE010020011.1:0-12806 GCA_022085475.1 Heliosperma pusillum
CGGAGATTTATTAAGGATTTTTCCAAGATTGCTAACCCTTTATGCAAGCTTTCGCACAAAGAAGCGGAATTTGTTTTTGATGACAAATGTAGGAAAGCATTCAATGACTTGAAGGAGAGATTGGTCACCGCACCCATTATTCAAGCACCACGATGGGATCTTCCATTTGAAATCATGACCGATGCAAGTGACTATGCATTGGGAGTGGTTTTGGGTCAAAAGAGTGACAAGGGACCCCATGTGATCCAATATGCTTCTACCCTCTTGAATGATGCTCAAAAGAACTATTCCACGACGGAGAAGGAATTCCTTGGTGTGATTTATGCTCTAGAAAAATGCCGATCTTATCTCTTGGGCACAAAGGTGATCATCTACACCGATCATGCCGCCATTAGATACCTTGTGGCAAAGAAGGATGCAAAGCCAAGGTTGTTGAGATGGATCCTTCTCCTAAGTGAATTTGATGTGGAAATAAAAGACAAGAAAGGAGTGAAGAATGTGGTGGCGGATCATTTGAGCCGGCTAAACCATGAAGGAAGACCATCATGCCCTCTTGAGAAGGTTGAAGGAGGTCTCCCTCATGAGTCACTTTATGCTATACAAGTGGAGGAGCCATGGTATGCTACCATGGTCAACTATTTGGTGACAAAGCGGCTTCCAAGCCATTTCTCTTCTCATCAAAAGAGCAAAGTAAAATCCGATGCAAAGTACTATACATGGGATGATCCTTACTTGTGGAAATTTTGCCAAGATCAACGTGTGAGAAGATGTGTACCCGAAAGTGAGATTCCTTTTATTTTACATCATTGTCATGACTATGCTTGTGGAGGGCATTTTGGGCCACAAAGAACCGCTAGAAAAGTGCTTGAATGCGGTTTTTTTTGGCCAAGCCTTTTCAAAGATGCCCACAAATTTGTAAAAACTTGTGACCGATGTCAAAGGGTGGGGAATTTGACAAAAAGAAATGAGATGCCACAACAACCTCTTCTATATTGTGAGATCTTTGATGTGTGGGGAATTGACTTTATGGGCCCCTTTCCAAATTCCGGTGGTTATTTGTACATCCTCTTGGCGGTAGATTATGTGTCAAAATGGGTTGAAGCAATTCCTACCCGCACCGATGATGCCAATGTAGTAGCCATTTTCATTCAAGAGAACATATTCTCCCGGTTTGGCTTTCCAAGGGCTATCATTAGTGATAGGGGTACCCATTTTTGCAACAAGGTGATTGGAGGCCTTCTCAAGAGGTATGGGGTGAATCATAAAATTTCCACGGCCTACCACCCACAAACAAACGGGCAAGCCGAACTCTCAAACCGTGAAATTAAAGGAATACTTGAAAAGACGGTAAATCCGGATAGAAAGGATTGGAGCAAGAGGCTAGTTGATGCGTTGTGGGCATATATGACCACTTTTAAAACCCCCAATGGCAAGTCCCCATTCCGTCTCATCTATGGCAAGGCTTGCCACCTCCCCGTGGAGGTTGAGCACAAAGCCTATTGGGCTATCAAATCTTTCAACCAAAATCAAGATGAGAGTGGTATGCACCGAAAGCTTCAATTACAAGAACTTGAAGAAATTCGCCAAGATGCTTATGAGAACTCTTCCATCTACAAGGAGAAAACAAGGAGATGGCATGATGGGATGATAAACCGTCGGGTTTTCAAGGAAGGTGATAAAGTTCTTGTGTTCCAAAACCGGTTTAAGCTCTTTCCGGGCAAGTTGAGGTGTGACAACCCTCGCGAATGCGGAAATATAAAACAAACAAGCATGTGAATTATATTGCGGAAATAGGTAGTTTTAAAAACTTTTATACATGCAAGTTAATTAAAACGAGGAGTGTCAAATATTACAAACTAAATACGGAAATACAACAAAAATGTTAGCAAAGAACAAGTGTTTAGCAAAACTAGCTAAATCGTCTAGAGGTGAAACTTCCAGGGGCAACGCCCGCTAGCTCACACCCGAACCCCAAAACATCATATCCAAAAAGGCATCCAATCAAGCAACCTGTTCATTCATGAAAAACATGAACGCCACAGTCAGTGGGGAGTAACTCCGGGTTCTCCCAGCCATATCACCTTTAACGTACATATAAGGAAATACAAAAGTAGAGCATGCATATATAAATATACATGTGAGTTACGATAAGAAAAGATATGCAATACAATATATAATGATAAGATCATGTGGAAATCAATTCCGAAACCATCATGTTATTCAAAGACTCGGGAAAGACACCCTTAGGCAACTATATACTCACTAGGGCTTACATCTCACCGTTAGCGGCATATACTTGATAAGATTGAGACTCGACAAACAAACCATACCAAGTCATTCAATGATCAATCATATAATCATTCATCCAACCATACCAATATATTGACGACATCTCTCACGGTAACTGAAACGCACTAGCATCGTGTACAATAGCAAGACAAGCCAATGGAAGTCCACAGGATAAGACGTTTCCCTGAACCGTATACGATAAGACGTTTCTTATACTCATGACCCAGACAAACAAGTTCACGGGATAAGACGTTTCCCGGAACCATGTACGATAAGACGTTTCGTACACACAAGACTCTAATCCTCTCGGTAGGACGACGATAATAATACGGTCCTAGTCTAAACCTGGCCAGACTCTCGGGATAAGACATTTCCCGATTCGACATGTGGTAAGACGTTCCACCTCCAAGACTCGGTCAATCATAGACGCCGAGTACCCCAAATTCGGTAGATCAATTCACGAAAGAGGCGGAAAGAGATCTATAGTCAAAAGTCAAGCTAGTACGCTACATGCAATAACACCACCTCGCAAGTATACAACATTTGACGGCCGGGTCGATCAACGCATTGCGTTCACCTCCTAACAACGTCGTCATAGCCCCACTAAACATGCATACAAGCATCAAGGATACACCCCATCGCTCCGACATTCCAGTCTAACGAGTATAAGGTGTAGCCGGGAAATGAGAGTTCAAAGCACATGATCATTAGTGCTCAATTCATAACATATGTAAAACCGACTCGAAAGAGGGATATATCGAAAACCGCCACGAAACATGTGATACAAGCGAATAGAATATCATGTATCCAAAACATGAATATTATAAGTCGTTACGTAAAATTATACGATAAACGGATCATGCGCACTATTATAAATTACGAGTTTTAGAAATTATATGAAAAGAACACAGCCGTGTTCCAGGCCGGTCAGGAGGGAGGCGGCCGGTGGACCGGCTCAGAACACAGAGCAAAAACCAAAAATCACAGAAAACAGAGAAAAGAGGTCTGGGCCGGTCGGTAGACCGGCGGCCGGTCGACCGGCACAGAACATCACACCAAAATCAAAACTTCCCATACTGATGTGTTCCAGGCCGGTGGGTTGACCGGTGGCCGGTGGGCCGGCCTGGAGCACCTCTTCATGCAAAACCAAGTTTCCAAAATGAGTTACTGGAGTGTTCTCAACCGGTGGTCAGACCGGCGGCCGGTCGACCGGCTGGGAACACCCCTTCATCCGTAAGCTTCCAAAGCTTAACCAATTCAATCCAAAACTTATATATACTTCTAATAATCATCAACAATCAATATATATCATCAATATTCATCATATAACATCATTTACTAAACATAGCATGGATCCTAATCTTCCTAATCGTAATCAAATACGATTTTCTAGCATATAAACATGTAAAACACGTAAGTGATACCGAGTAACCCTTCACCGTTACCTTTATGCGACTTCACTAATCGTCAAGCTCCTCTTCTATAAGGAAATAGTCTTTGTCGGGATCTTGGAGGTCGCCACCTACAAATAGATCGTAAAAAGATGAATAAAGTTCATCTTGAGAAAGACGGCAAGCTTGAAAAGCGAGAAAGACGATGATTTTAATATCAATACGGATAGAGGAAGGTACGGGAGGAAGAATAAGCTAAACTTACGTAAATTCTATCAAGTAACGAAGAAGTTACGATGATTCAAAGATCGATATTCAAAGAGGGAAAGTTTCTTAAGGAAGAAGGAAGGGTTTTGTGTTTGATTTTGTGATGAATGAAAAATTAGGTTAAGGGAGGGAGTTGTGTGAGTTTTGAAGGAAAAAGTCAAAGACGGTTTCAAAGTCAAGAAAGTCAAACCCGACTCAAAAGTCAAGAAAAGTCAAACTCGCCTTAAGACGGGATTTTCATAAAATCTCGCAGAAATTCCAAATACGAACTCGGAAATTCTAAATTCGACTCGAAACATAAAATCTTAATTAAAACATAAAATTACTGAAAAGATTTCGTAAAATATTTCTACTAGAAAAATAGGGTACATTTCCGGGTGTTACATGAGGTCAAGATGGTTTGGACCTTACACCGTCAAGAAAGTGTTTACCCATGGGGCTATTGAAGTGGAGGGGCCCGGGGATGGAAAGCTCCTCAAGGTGAATGGCCACCGTCTCAAACACTACTTACAAGGATGTGCCCGGGAGGGGGAAGAGGAGGTCTTGCTTGAAGACCCCATTTATCAAAATTGAAAAGCTTGAAATAGCTAAGTCGAGCCATCGACTCTAAATAAACGGCAAACCATGTACATACTCTATCCTTGTGAATATTTCTTTGAAGTTTCTTTGTTAAATCTTAACATTTGAGTTGTTTTAAGTTAGTTAGACATTGCATCAAACAAAATTTTTTTGAAGTTACTAACGGTTTTGTGAAGTTTTGCGAGTTTTTGGCCGCCTCGGGATGCGTGCCACGGATAAAAAGTTCGGGAATCGATGGAATTTGGATATTGGAGGTTATTATGGGCGATTGGAGTGAAATTGCAAGTATGGGGGTGTTTGGAGCACTTAGCAAAAATTTTGCTCAGTGCAAAAGCTAGAACCAACCGGCAGTGCAGGACGCAGCCTGCGTCGTCACGACGCAGCCTGCGTCGTACGACGCAGCCTGCGTCGAAAGCAGATTTCAGCTTATTTTCTATCCTTTGCCCGTGTTCTTCATCAAAACAAAAACATCATCTTCCTTCTTCAGTTTCACGAAAAACACCCTAACCCAACCCCAATCCCTCAAAAATCCATCTTTCTCACTCAAATCTTCCAAAACCTTCATCAAAATCAATCCAATTCTTCTTCCTAATCATTATTCTACATTCAATAACCCCAAAATCAATCTCACTCACCCTCAATCTCCGAAAATCCGTTATGAAAACCTAGCTTTTGTTTTCCTCAAATTCGATTTTTAGGAACTTTTGTTGGGTTTTTAAGGTTGTTTGTCGGATTCCTACCTATTCTAATCATCAAGGAGCTTGAATCTTGATGAAAAGCAAAAGAAATGGCACCAAAGATCTCCAAGTTGTTTGGCAAAGGGAAAAATAAGAGGGCCGCGGTGAGTGAGCCCGACACCGAGGTAGAAGCGGTGTTCATGGGCTATGAAAGGTTGCAAGCTCAATATAAGAAAATTTGTGATCAGATAACCACTCACCCTCTTGTAGCCACCAAATTCTTTTGCCCAAACACCCTCCATGCCTTAGGCATGTTCAACTTGACAAGGGACATGCTAGCTAAAGTTGGGCTAGAGGCTTATCTCAAGCCGAACTCCTAGGATTACACCTGTAGGAGTTTCGCATACGAGTTTCTAGCAACCTTGTCGGAGTCGGATGTGCCCGAAGGTGAGGAGAAAGCCTACCGATTCCGATTGAACCAAACTTGGCATAATGCCCCAACTTCCGAAATCCGTCAAATCCTGAAAATCACCAAGCAACCCGAAGACATTAGGTGCCCCAAGGGAAAAATGCATTTGATGTGGGATAACATTGCCAATGACCACGGCCCATCTAAAGATGCCAAACTTTCAGCCATCACCCACCCCGTGCTCCGCCTAATCACAATATTCCTCACCACCATTTTCAACTCAGCGGGAGAACCCACCAAAGTACCGGAGAATATCCGGCTATGTTTGTGGACTATGCTTCCGGAGGGGGTAGGGATCCCGGATTGGGCCGATTTGTTTTTGAGGGCTTGCATCAAACATAGGCAAAAATCTGCTAGGGCAAGCATCCATTGTGGGGGGTGATTTATTTCTGTTGGAGTAGGTGTCCTCCACAAAAGTGCGCCACATAATAAATCTTATTATGGAATATAATTGGGATATTTATTGACTATATATATGATTAGTCAGTTGATTAACGTAAATCAATAACGGTTGGCTGACTAGAGTTTGACGTTATTGTCGTTTGACGGCGGTGATCAACTGATCCCTTTCGGTCACACCTAAAGGATGAAATCCAAATAGTAACTAATTATTTGTATACGATACAGTTAATTAGTACATTACATATATTCGATATGTACGAGAGTTAATTGTTAGAAATTGAGTTAAGAACTCAAATTCGATTAAATTTATTTTTCAATTATGCGATAATTGACTAATAAATTTATATCTTATTTTAATACGATTAAATAAGATTTAACTTAGTAATTAATCGTTAAATTACTAAATTAGTTGAGGTTTTGAGATAGAGGTAATTAGTTAATTATATTTACAAGGAGTTGTAAAATAAATTAACTAAGCATTGTGGGACCCATTATATATTGATATAATGGTAAAATATTACTTAAAATGTTAAGTACATATTATTTATTTAATTGAGTCATATAATTGTTATATGATCAAATTAACACTTAATTATACAAGATAATTAACCATATGATCAATAAGTATTTGTAAGACAAATATCAAAAATCAAAATGGACCAAACTAAGGCATTGTGGCCGGTTGGGCTAGTAGTTACATGGTGATGATTTTGTTCTTATTTTTACTCTTTAGTTACTTTATGAAAGTGACATAACAAGTAGTAAACAATCATCACTTGTTCTACAACACTCCACTCTAATGCATGTGATCAAATGAACAAAATAAGAGCCCTATTTTGGCTTGTGAAGTCCGGCCAAATGGCCTATAAAATGACCAAGTGTTGCTCATTTTTTACTACTTCATTTTGTGCTTTGTTTCCTTACTTCTATAAAAACCTCATATTCTTACTAAAACTCTCAAACACTAATATTTACTAAGTATTACTAGTGTAGTAATATAGTCATAATATTAGTAGAATAATATCTATCTTATTATCTAGTTAATAATAAGGGTAGATTATTTGGGTTAATCTTGGTGCAACTTAGAGGAGATCTTCTACTTTGGGGATTATTTGTATTCATCCTATTATGTAGCTCAAGACCACCAAGAGGAGGTTCTTGTTGTGCCCTTTCTTTTCCATATCAATGTGAGGAATTTCTCTTCTCTTATATAATTTCTTTATATTTGCATGCATGTTCATATATCATTCTAAACTAAATAAAAAGTAATTTAGTAAATAATGAGTTCTAAAAATCAGTTTTACGTTAATTATTTTGGAATTTAAAATAAAATGCGATTTAAATGTTGATAATGATTTTTAATGGTTAAAAATCAATAAATCCCGGAAAAATCGAGCTACAATGAGCATAAATTGAATCTAGGACGATTTTGGCATGAATTTTGCAGCAATTTATTTAATTTATGGTTGAATGAATGAATGTCATTTATTTAATATTTTATGCAAATTTTGTACCTAGTATGGCCTAGTTATTTTTTATCGTTATTACCCGTAATGTAAGGGAATAACGGTATGGTTGTAATTTTATTGCGATCTCGTATCGCCGGTTTGTATAATTTAATAATTTTATTTTATATAATAAATGTATAATAGGAATTTGTAAATTTGTACATTTGTAATTATTTTTAAGAAGACCGGTGACTCCCTCAAGACGGTGCCATTTTGGAATGTGTTCCAAGTGAAGAGGCAAGGGACCAAGGAGTTGGTTTCCGAATTTGTAACTATCTAGTTAATTTTGATTAGCTAGGTGGTCATACTAGGATTTTATTGTTGCTTGGATTGCTTGCTTTCAAATTTCCGCTCATGGCCAAAATCGTCCACCATGCAGTTTATTACCGTTATTGTCAATTCAAACGTTCTTTCAATTCACCGACTTAGTTCACTTATGGGAATTATAACTAAATTGACAATATCGCTCACATGTTTTCAAAAAAATTGAGATAGCCTTACTAAGTAATAACACCTATGAATCCCGTGTTCATTAGGTCTACCACGCTCGTGGGTCCCTTTTTACCTCGGGTAAGTAGGGTGATACGATCACAAGCTAAAATTGGATTGGACTCAACGAGATAAGCGTTATCTTGGGACTAGGAGATGGATTTAGTTGAAATCCGTCAACCACGAGTTCTAAGGGTAGAATTAGTCAAATAACGACTTACCATTTCTAAATAAAGATAGCATGCGATGACTATTTTTAAATAAAAATGGGTCTTGGAATCATTTATATAATTTATTGAGAGGTCATTATATGAATGCTAAACTTGTTAAAATGTTTTTTCAAGTAAATTAACAATGAATGTTTATATATTTCTTTTTGTTGTAGTTACCATATTCGCATAATGTCAACATCATCAAACGTTGCAACCTTGGGTAGAGACTCCTGGTTGAGGTCCGTCATGGACAAGTGTGTCCTTAAGGATGACGGAAGTAACTTCGTTGAATGGGAGTCAACGATCAAGAGCGCCGCGTTATCCGATAACGTGCTTCGCTACTTGGTTGAAGAGCCCCCCACCGAGCCCGCGCCTAGATCGTCCGCGGTGGTTCGGGCCGAATATGACCTTTATTTAAAGGTTGCTAATGACGTCAAGAATGTCTTGATTTGGTCAATCTCACCCAAACTCAAACTCCAATTGATCTCTCTCAATGCATATGCGATATTCACGCGGATCACTTCGATGTTTTCGCAAGCCCCTCAAATTCTCCAATATGAGGCAATTACGAAATTCTTTGACACTAAGCTTCAAAGGGGCCAAAAGGTTGGCCCACACGTGCTCAAAATGGTTGAGCACGCGGACACCTTAGAGCGTCTAGGGTGCACAATTCCGAAGAATTTGGTGGTGGGTAAGATCCTTCATTCACTCTCACCTAAGTTCATCCAATTTAGGGTGAACTATAACATTATTGGCATGGACAAGAGTTTCCATGAACTCCATGCACTCCTCACCCAAGCTGAGAGAGACATGGAGGCTAGTGGGAGTGAACCCAAGGATGTTCTTTCCATGAAAATGAAGAACATGAACCTTGGGGTGAGAAAGGACAAGGGAAAGGGTAAGACTCTTTTCAAGAAATCCGGCAAGGGAAAGGCAAAGGTCTTTTATAAGGCCAAACCCAAAGTCAACAAACACGCGGAGGCGGATTGCTATTATTGTCATGGCAAAGGGCATTGGAAACGCAATTGCCCCAAGTACTTGAAAGACAAGAAAGACGGTTGTTGTGACACACGTCAGGTAAATTCTTTCAATCACTCTATATGAATAGATAATTTACCTTTGCTAGTACCACTCCCCTCTTCTTGGGTATTTGATACCGGTTTGTGGGTTCTCACCTTGTAATCATTTACAGGGGCTGAGGGACGGGCAAGCACTAGCCAAGGGTGACGTGACCTACTCCTGGGAAATGAGCTTAGGTATCCGCAGTTTCCGTGGGTCACCTACGTTCTTCTTTTGCCTAATGGTTTAAGAGTGTTATTTAAATAATTGCTATTATGTACCAACTCTTACCAAGAACATTATCTCCATTTCCGTGTTAGACATGGAAGGTTTTTCATTTTGTATTAAGAACAACTGTTGTACTTTTGCTTTTAATGAAATGGTTTATGGCGAGGCCATTTCTATTGGAGGTATTTCTGTTCTAGATATTGCAAAAGAGGTCTATCATGTAGAAAACAAGAAGCTCAAAACAGGTGAACCTAATCAATCATACCTTTGGCATTGTCGTTTAGGGCACATAAACGAACGACGCATAAAGAGACTTGTTTCATCTAAAGTACTCAAACCATTCGATTACGAATCTTATGGCGTATGCGAATCTTGTCTTCTAGGCAAGATGACTCGTGCTCCTTTTACGGGAAAAGGGACACGAGCAAGTGAAGTATTAGGATTTATACACACGGATGTATGCGGTCCAATGAATATCCGAGCTAGAGGTGGTTATCACTACTTCATTACTTTTACCGACGACTTTAGTAGATATGGATATGTCTACTTGATGAGGCATAAAAGTGATGCTTTTGAAAAATTCAAAGAATTTCAAAATGAAGTAAAAAACTAATTGAATAAAAAGATTAAAACCCTACGATCTGATCGTGGTGGTGAATACTTGAACCATGAATTTGATTCACACCTGAAAGATTGTGGTATAGTATCACAATGGACTCCTCCTGGAACACCTCAATTAAATGGTGTATCCGAAATGAGAAATCGAACTTTATTAGATATGGTTCGATCTATGATGAGTCTAACTGAGCTTCATGATTATTTTTGGGGTTTTGCTATCTTATCTGCAATATTTTCACTAAATCGAAGCCCGACTAAAGCGGCAAACAAGACTCCATATGAGATATGGACAGGAAAAGTCCCTTATTTGTCATTTATGAGAATTTGGGGATGCGAGGCTTTTGTTAAGAATAAGTCTGACGATAAACTCGCACCCAAATCTGACAAATGTCTTTTGGTAGGATATCCAAAGGAATCACGTGCTTATTACTTCTACAATAAACACGAGGACAAAGTGTTTGTGTCTCGTGATGCAGTCTTTTAGAAAATGATTTTATTTCTAAAAGACAGAGTGGGAGAAAATTTGAACTTGATGAAGTCCAAGAGCCACAAATCGAAAAGGACGACGAGGAAAACGTTCCCTCTTCGTCTGACACGGTCATTATTCTTTCGAACCTAGGAGGTCAAGCAGAATTATTCATCAACCTGATAGATACCTTGGTATTATAGAGGAAGGTGATGACTATAACGTGTTACTTTTTGAAAGTAACGAACCTACTACCTACAAAGCATCCATTTCTAGTCCCGACTCAAAGCTATGGCTAGGAGCCATGCAATCCGAAATGGATTCTATGTACGACAATCAAGTATTGGACTTGGTTGATTTACCTAAGGAGGTAAGACCTCTTCAGTGTAAGTGGATCTATAAGATCAAAAGTGGCATAGATAAACATAATGATGTTTACAAAGCTAGAATGGTGGCAAAAGGTTTCACCCAAGTTCATGGTCTTCACTATGACGAAACCTTTGCCCCAGTCGCCATGCTTCGATCCATAAGGATTATCTTAGCGGTTGCCGCATTTCATAATAATGAGATTTGGCAAATGGATGTCAAAACCGCCTTCTTGAATGGGATTCTAGAAGAGGAAGTGTACATGACACAACCTGAAGGTTTTGTGGATCCATCAAACCCTAAGAAGGTATGCAAACTTAAAAGATCCATCTATGGTCTTAAGCAAGCATCCAGGAGTTGGAATCATCGTTTCGATCATGTAATTAAACAAAATGGTTTCACTCGAAGTGTCAAGGAGCCGTGTTTATACATGAAGTTTAGTGGAGTAAAGTAACTTTTCTAGACTATGTATGTAGAATGACATACTATCATTGGGAATATATTTCCAAATGCTCATCTTGTGTAAAATGAGTGGGGTTGCGAGGAATACATTTCCAATAAGATTTAGGAGAGGCCCAGCGCTCTAGGTATCCGGATATAATGGGTTAATATATCTAAAAGGATACTACATTAATTTCAGAGACTTATATAGATAAGATTCTTGATCGGTTCAACATGAAAGACTCTAAGAGAGGCTTTATTCCTATGGGAAGTGGGATCACTTTGAGCAAGTCAGAGTGCCCTACGAAAACCGAGGAGATTGAACGCATGAAACTGATCCCTTACGCTTCAGCCGTTGGATCAATCATGTATGCTATGATGTGCACTCGTCCCGACGTTGCATATGCTTTGAGCATGACAAGTCGTTACCAAGCAAATCCAGGTGAAAGTCACTGGATAGCCGTAAAGAACATCCTTAAGTACTTAAGAAGGACCAAGGATTCGTTCTTAGTGTTTGGAGGCGAGACTGAGTTACGTGTAAAAGGTTACACAGATGCCAGTTTCCAAACAGATAGGGATTATTGAGATGCCCAATCCGGCTACGTTTTATATGATAAGGGAGGAGCTTTTTGCTGTAAAGTTTCACGCAAAGCGTTACAGCGGATTCTACAAAAAAGGGCAAGATTACCTTGCAAAGCATCTAAGCTGCAAAGAAGCTGTGTGGATTCGTACGAATTTTTGGAAGGACGAACAGTAGTCCCTACTGCCAAAGATCCTATCACAATTTATTGTGATAACAGTGGGGCTATTTTTCAGGCAAAAGAGCCCAAGTCTAGTAACAAGTCTAGACATGTACTTAGGAAATATCATGTAATTAGAGATTACGTGGACAGAAAGGAAATTGACATTTGTAAGGTTGGGACAGATGACAACATTGCTGATCCTTTAACCAAGCCCTTATCAAAGTCTAAGCATGATGGTCATGTCGTCACAATGAGATTGAGACGTGTGCCAGAATTCCTTTAGATTATGTAATATGTAATAATTGAATGTTGTATTAATTATTTCATATATGATAATGGCATTTATTGTTCGAGTTTTATTTTAAACTCTTTTATTTAGTTTGACTAAATTTAATACTTTGTTTATCCTAATAAGAATTTTTTACCCTGATTCAAATGAATATGGACGAACTTAGTATTTTGTCCCTAGTCACTCAATGAATTGACGTCTCGAAATGACTAGACTGTAAGTCGATCGATGGTTGGTTCAGCACCATGGGGTCATGGAGATGACTGGTCGATTACATAGACATACTGTATGACACTCTGTCGGACAGTGACAT
>JAIUZE010020012.1:0-15653 GCA_022085475.1 Heliosperma pusillum
AAGATGAACCAAACAATCTACCCTTATTATTAACTAGATAATAAGATAGATAATATACTACTAATATTAGACTATATTACTACACTAGTAATACCTAGGAAATATTAGTATATGAGAGTTGTAGTGAGAAGATGAGTTTTGAGAGATGAATGATAAAATAAGTAAGAATGAATAAGTGAAGGAATGAACAACGATTGCTCTCCTTTTATAGCCAAGAGGGCCGGTTATTTCATCACAAAGTGGTGATGATTTCTTCTTATTTTATTGCCATGTAAGGTGGTAATGTGTTGTAGTGAATAAAATGATATCATGTTAACTATTCATGTCATAAGCATATGTTGCTTATGAGTATGAATAAGAAAAACCAACATCACCATTTGACTTCACCACAACCGGCCATGTGAGCCACAATTTGATCCATTTTGATTTTTGATATTTGTCCCACAAATAATTATTAATCATATGCTTAATTATCTTGTATAATTAAGTGTTAATTTGATCATATAACAATTATATGACACAAATAAATGAATAATATGAATAATTTGAAGTAGTCTTCTACCATTATAATCAATAGATAAGGGGGTCCACAATGCTTAGTTAATTTATTTTACAACTCCGTGTAAATATAATTAACTAATTACCTCTATCTCAAAACCTCAACTAATTTAGTAATTTAACGATTAATTACTAAGTTAAATCTTATTTAATCGTATTAAAATAAGATATAAATTTATTAGTCAATTATCGCATAATTGAAAAATAAGCTTAATCGCATTTGAGTTCTTAACTCAATTTCTAACAATTAACTCTCGTACATATCGAATATATGTAATGTACTATTAACTGTATCGTATACAAATAATTAGTTACTATTTGGATTTCATCCTTTAGGTGTGACCGAAAGGGATCAGTTGATCACCGCCGTCAAACGACAATAACGTCAAACTCTAGTCAGCCAACCGTTATTGATTTACGTTAATCAACTGACTAATCATATATATAGTCAATAAATATCCCAATTATATTCCATAATAAGATTTATTATGTGGCGCACTTTTGTGGAGGACACCTACTCCAACATGACGACGTTGTTGGAAGGCGAACGCTTTGCGTTGATCGACCCAGTCGTCAAATGTTGTATACTTGCGAGGTGGTGTCATCGCATGTAGCGTACCGCTTGTTATGATGCTTGTGCTCTTTTCCGCCTCTTTCGTGAAGGTTGACCGAATTTGGGGTACTCGGCTTCTATTTGGTTGACCGAGTCTTGGATACGAAACGTTTATCGCATGTCGAATCGGAAAATGTTATTTCGAGAGTCTGGCCAGGTTTAGACTAGGATCGGATATTTATATCGTCGTCCTACTAGGAGGAAATTAGTCTACATATACGAAATGTTGAATCGTGTATGCGTTCAGGGAAATGTCATCCCGTGGATGCGATTTTAATCATACTTGCCATGTACACGGTGCTAGTGCGTGTCATCTACCGTGAGAGATGCTGTCAACGTATTGTTCGTTTGGATGGATTATTATATGATCGATTATATGTGATCTTTGGATGACTTGGCATGGTTTGTTTGTCGAGTCTCAATCTTATCAAACTTATGCCGCTAACGGTGAGATGCAAGCCCTAGTGAGTGTATGGTTGCCTATGAGTGTCATCCCCGAGTCTTTCTATAATATGATGGTTACGGTTTTGTACTTCATGTAACGATATCTTTATATATATTGAATTGCCTATTTATTCTTCTCGTATTTCATATGTATATTTATATATGCATGCTTCTACTTTCGTATTACCGTTTAAGTATGTTTATTGTGATATGGCTGGGAAAACCCGGAGTTACTCCCCACTGACTGTGGCGTTCATGTTTTTCATGGATGAACAGGTTGCTTGATTGGATGGATTTTGCTTGTGGTATTTTGGATTCGGGTGTGAGCTAGCGGGCGTTGGCCTGGATGAATCACCTCTAGACGTTGTTTAGCTAGTTGCTAATAACTTTGATATTTGATAATATTTTGAGAGACTTCGTCTCTTTGTAGTATATTCTACTTTGGTTTGTAATTATTTGACATTCCTCGTATTTTAATCTTAGCATGTAAAAAGTTTTAAAAACACCGTATTTTTCGCTATATAAATCACATGCTTGTTATGTTTTATTTCCGCATTCGCGAGGGTTGTCACATAGAGCAAGATTCATGACTTTTAAACATCATATATAAATTATTATTAAATTTAATATAGACATAAATATGAAGCAAGGAGCAATGGAATGTAAAAGGTTTGCTTAATTATTTATTTATTTTATATTCACAAAATTAACTTTGCACGAAAGTGGTTTAAAACTTTAGGTTATAGAAACAAATGAGGATGACGGTAGACAGTCGAGTTTGTCTTTTTTTTTTTAACAAAATTCACTTTGCACGGATTGAATCAATGATGATGGTATATAATGTGTTTTGCCTTTTAATTATTTTTAATGGATAGATGTGATAGATAGTAGATAATTTGGCTTGTATTTTTATATTTACAGATTATTTATAGATAAAGGTGGATGATGGTAGATAATTTTGTTTGCCTTTTAATTATATATATTGATTTATAGATCAACTTTGTATTTTACCGACTTTGTTATGTGAAGGTGACACGTGACAATATTTTCCTCTTCTGTTTTTCTTTTTAATAATATTGTATATATTTGAAAATGCGTTAAAAAAAGAATCGAGTAATTTGAAAATTATTGTCGTTGAACTTAATAGTGGTTCAATCTAAAATTTTATTTTTTTTATTTTAAGAATAAATTGATAAACCGTATCAATATAAGAACCCTATTTTATAAATAGTATCAACATAATCAATAATTCGTAACCAGTACCAAAATATTAATTTATATCTACAAATAGTACCAAGTCGCCTTAAAATCACATCTTAACCTACTCAAAAATGTCCAGGAAACCATCATTCAAGTAAAAATTTCAACGCAACCTCTACTAAACTACTCTTCACTTAGATGAAAGCACTTGTAAAATAGGGAAAAAAGTGGAGTGAGAAGGCAACTAGGTACTATTCGTAGATAAAAGTTAATATGTTGGTACCAATTATGAATTATTGATTATGTTGGTACTGTTTATAAAATAGGGTCATTATATTGATATTGTTTATCAATTTACTCTTATTTGAATAATATTATTACAAGCTACGTGATTGTTTTTCGTTTTAAGTTTTATGTAACTTTATTCTTAAATAAATAAATGGATGTGTAATTTTTTTAAGCAGTGTGACTTTTGATAAATTAAGTTTAACAATTACTAAAAGAAAAATATATAAAGTTTTTCAACCAACATTTAATCATATGAAATCAGTTTAATAAAATTAGTGGGTGAAAAACCTTAATCGATTCATTAACACGTTCAATTATGAAAACTTCCATTAAAATGTCAATTTTAATTATAAAATATGAAACATAGATTGTGATTTGTAAAGAATTTTAATGTACACAATTAATTTAATATTGATAGATTGAAATTTTGTAACTCAAACAATATTTAATGTACACAATTAATTTAATATTGATATAATGAAATTTTATGTAAGGAATTTTTAGTTAATTTATGTATAATGTGAAGGGTTAGTTAGTAATTATACATGGTTGTGAGGTGCCATTATAATATGCTAGCAAATGTAGAATTCTTGTCAATTTAGCCATCAGCATACTTTTTAATACTCCCTCCGATCCAGACGAAAGGTAACACTTACTATAAACGGACGAATCACACCAAAGGTAACATACCGTATTTGGCCCACAATATTACCTACTTATCCTTATACCCATTTAATATTTACACAAAATGTCATTACATGGACCACCTATCAACCCAGCATTAAAATCACAATTACATGGCCCACCTATTTTTTCCTTTTGTACCCCTTCTTTTTCCAACTATTCTTAAATACTCCATTTTTCCTATGTTACCTTTCGTCTGGATCGGAAGGAGTATTATTTATAGATATGTTTGAAAATATGGTGAACATGTATACACAATAAAACTACTAGGCCTAATCAATGTGGTTATTTTTGGGCTAATAGTAGTTTTATGCAACGGGAGTATGTGACCAAGCCAAGACACGAGCCATGACACGAGCTCAAGACAAGACACAAACTCAAGACAAGACTCAACATCAAAACAACAACCTACATTCAGACAACACCATGACCAGCTATGACAATGTTCTATTCAGTCCAAGCCACAACCACTTCAAGCCTGCTAAGACAACACCACCACAACCAGAACAAAGCCTAGCCATCCACTTCCCAAGACTAGGCCACAACAAAGCTCAGCCAACAGCCCAACAAACCCAACACAACAAAAACAGCCCCCAGCCAAAAACAGCCTATCACAGCCTTTCTAAACAAGGTCCATGGGGCCCCACACAATCAAACAAGCCTAACCAACCCTCAAACCTATGTCTTGGGAAGGCCCTCTACAACTTTCCCCAGGACTTCCCCCCCCAGAAACAAACACACAAAAAGTTAGCTTAGGGACAACTTCAGACTGTCCAGATTTCAGCCTTTTTGCAGTAGTTAACATGTCACTATCAAACTTTCCTTTTATGATCAAACAAACTCGAGGGCCTTTTAGAAGGACCTTTGGCATCCATCCCACTTCAGTTGAGCTCAAGAATCAAGCTCAGAAGTCCACCCCTCCACCAGTTTCAACCCCAACAAACCAATTAAGGCAGATTGTCCTATTAGAACTACTTTTCTACTTTATTGCTTTATGCTGAACAATGTAGCTGTTATTTCTGTTTCTTTTGCAAACCCATTGTGGCCCTAGGATGTAATGAACGAATAGGATGTAATGTCCTTGCCTATATAAGGCCTTTTCCTTATGAATGAAAGACAGATTTGAAGTAAAATATAAAACTGAAACCTTGTTTCTGTTGCATCTCTTGGCTGTGTGCTTGAGACAACTTCCTTTGCTGTGTGCTTGGAAGTGAGCTTGGGTCCTTAGCTGTGTGCTGGGATCAAGGTTCAACCCTCAACCATTGGCTTTGTGCTTTGGTTAAGGTCCTATCCTTGTTCTTTAACAATCAATTCAAACAGAAACAGAGTACTTGCAAGTGTCTTAATCTTAGCTCAGTTTGTCATTGTTTAGTTGTCTTTTCTGAATAGTTTCAGTGCATTTTAACTATGATCTTTTATCGAGGCTCGGAGGCACACACCTTGCTTTCAAAAGGTGATCTACGTGAAAAATACGTAGGTTGGATTTGCACGATATTTAATGTTGGCGTATTTGTTTCACCTCTTAGCGTTATGGTAAGAATCTAATCATATTTATTATACTAGGATTTGTTTTAAAAAGTTTATAAAGGCATAGAATATAATTCTTAGCTAATTCACGTAATCATTTGTTCTTTGGATACAGAAACCGGTGATAAAAACAAAGAGCGTAGAGTTCATGCCTGTTTTTCTTTCAATTTCTCTTACCTTATGTGTTATTATTTGGTTTGTTTATGGTTTACTCATCCTAGAATTCTACGTTGTGGTAAGTAATTTTTTTTTAAAAATATAGTCATAATGAATAATCTCTCTTTTATATTGAGTTCTTCATTAGGCCAATGAAATGGATAAAATTACTTATTATGATTACATTATGTTACAAAGTGCCCAATGAAGTTATAGGTCATTAGCAATTTATCTCTTTCAACCACTCAAGAACAATTAAAAATTCTCATAGTAAAACAATAGATCTTATCTTATCTTTCTTACTTATACATACTTATGTATACTTATAGATGCCAAATGTGATCGGATTTGTTCTAGGAATCAGTTAAATGGTGTTACATTCTCTATAAGAAATCATCACCAAAAAAAATTAATGAAAATAACTTCTGGCGAATGAGAATGGGATCGAACAAGTTGAAGCTGAAGAAACAGTTGAAACCGTCAATAACATGGGCAACATGGACAACGATCAAGAATTCATCACAATCAATAATCCTCAAGTTGTTATCAATGAAGGGATTAATTAATTATCATCAAGAATTATTATCAATAAAAATAATGTTGGGTAGAACTTTTAAGTATAAAATTCTATTAATTTCATGTATCATAATATATTGCTACAATATATTAGCACAATATATTCTTGATATTTATATATTGCCATAAATTTACATTTACACAATTTACTAAAAAAATTGGTATGGTTTATTAGTATCGTGTCACAATTATTATTACGTGAATTAGTCATTTGTCACGACTTTTGCTAATATTGATTGTCTTCGTATAAAATTACGTATATTTATTTGTTGCGTTATTTTTTTGTATAGTCTCTTTGATACCAGCGGGTTTGGTTTAACCAAACCTATGATATATTATGCTAAACCTGTTTCTCTACGTTTTAGAGGTTTTAACATATAGTTAAATACATGGTCGATCGATCATATAGTTACTTTCACATATACTTTGTAAAACTGGATCATTTAACATTGATTCTCTGCGTTTTACAGGTTTTCGACTTAATTATCGCAGTAACAGTTGGATTATCAGGTCACAACACATGTATTGTTACTTTATTCGGTATATTAGGAACTATCATATCCTGAGCCGTCTTTGTCGCATCAATGTAAAAAATTACTACTTCCGCCATTATTTTACTATGCTTCCTACTTACTTTTGCATATTCTGTAAAAAAAAAAAAAAATTATTCCGTAGTTCATACCGCTATTTGAAAGCGCCTTACTTTTGGCGGGTTTCTCCCCCATTTGGCAAACTTATTTTTATTAGCATTGCAATAGTAGCACCTTTATATACCAATTTTTAATCTATTTATCTATATATGTTTGATTGCAAATAAAGAGAAATCAACTTTTTGTTAATCGTGATAAGTTATTGAATACATCTACCTAGTTTGACATAATACGAGCCACTGCCGGGATAAAAGAGAAAAATAGTTAATTTATTTTCTTTTATATTTCTATTTCATACGAAATAATCCTTCTGTTGTTCTAACACTTGTATATCATTTTTATGTAGCTCGACATTTTACGAAATCAATAAAAAAAAGCAATCAACTGATGGGTTTCATCTTACCTCGTATATAGTCTCGTTTTTTATCTGCCTATTATGGATTTATTATGTTATTATCAAGACGAACCAGCTGTTCCTCATTAGTATAAACACCGCCAGGATTGTAATCGAAAATCTCCACGTGTTTTTATTCATATTCTATAGCTCAAAAGCAACTAAGGTATATAATATCATTGTTTATTATTTTATTTTTTTACAATTGAACATTCAAGTTGAATTAGTAATTTTATTTTACATTTAATTTAAGCAATTATGATGAGGGTATGGCCACATGGGTGGCCTTGTTCATCTACATCACTTGTCTTGCGCGCAACCTCGCCCCTATGTGAGATCCCAATTAGTTGATGGATCGAAATGTAGGTTTGACAGTTTCCTTACAACTGCGCTTCTTGGGAGGAAATCCAAACTTTTATTTACATTTGTCTCATTTAAAAACTACAAAAACAAGTTAATTACCTTTTATCTCCTTTCCTTACTTAGTCCATTGAGTATAATGCGAATTTTAAGTGTGAGGAGGGGATTCTTATTTAGAAAAACCAAAAATATGTTATTTACTTATGAAAATGTTTTTAAAAAAAATCTAAAAAAAATATGCGAATTTTATGAAAAATGTTCTTTCTATTTATAAATATTTGAGAATTTCCACAAATAAGTTGCTTCTTTTCCATTCTCCTCCTACCACTAGCTTATCTTGACAAAAAAAAAGCTTAAGAAGTGGGTAATCTTATCTGGACAAAAACAAGCTTACACCCACTATCTTGCCAAAAATAAGCTTAAGATAAAAAAAAATAAGATTTCATCTAAACAAGCTTTAGGTGTGTGATGATGCGCCAGCTTATTCCAAAAGGATTAAGACAAATGACAATAATAAATGAAAGATACAATAAATTTTAATAAAGTAAGATATAGGAACCCATTTAAGATTATTTCTTATTGTGGATGTGTTTTTTGTTAATTAATCTTAGAGATGAAAAAGTGAGATACAAGGGTGAAGACTCACTTAAGACTAAGTTTAAGTATTATAATTGTGGATGCTCTAAGTTAACTGAGGACGATGTACATTTCAAGGGTGAGAAGGAGATTCTCATTTAGAAAACCTATATAAATTATTGAACTATGTACCTTTTTTGTGCTCAATGAAGGATGAAAATTAAGGAATAAAAACATTTTGGTGAATATATATTTAAAATGTTTTACACATATACTCCCTTCATTCAACTCTACACACATTTGTTTTGTCACGTTTGACAACGCGTATTTTGCGTCGTAAATATATTTTGCTACGTATTTACAAAACTTATACGAGCTATCATATTAGGAAAAGCAGACTGCTAATTTTGCTTAATAAGAAATCTATCCAACCTACTAAAAACTCTTGTAAGAGGGTCTTGCTTATTCGTCCAAGTATAGTAGGCTCCAGTTGTAGCTATATCAGTCATACCACAAGCAGGTGGCAATCAATTAACTCATCCATATCAGACTGCTTAGTATTTTCTCCCAATTTGTCCTCACGGTTAATCACAACATTAAAGTCTTGTGCTAGTGCCCAAGGCCTATTGCACTGCAGTAGGTCTTGCTTGCGACGGATCGGATCTTGCGACGGGTATTTTGTGAGAGGAAATGGGTAGAGGAGACAAGGTGGGCACCGCTCATGTGCTTCTCCACTCACCCTTGATGGGTATTTTGTGAGAGAATATGGTATCCGTCTTAAGCTTGCGACGGATAGTGTCCGTCACAAATGAGAATTTGTGATTGCACTGAGAAGAAATCGCCTCCAATTTCTGCCACAAGTCCCTTCTCTCATGGCAATTATTATTTGCATAAATCATTGTCAACTAGAATTGTTGCTGGGATATTCTAGATGTGACCTTATTATGAATAATTGAGCATCACAATCCCGAATTTGTAATGCTATGGTAGTAAATATTGTAGGATTATTTAATTATTTTATTGAAGATTTCATAACTACATAATTGGCCCACTTTGGTATGGAGTATTTTTATAGCCCAATCCTGAGTAAGAGAAGTTGAGCGGGGAAACAATAAGATACACTTATTGTTTAAGTTAATAGGATATGTGAGAAGATTTGTAACTCAAAGAAGCATGGAGGTTTGGGGTTGAGAAATTATCATCTTTGGAATCTTGCTTGCATTGGGAAATATGTGTGGTGGATCAAGAGCAAGGCTAATAATCTGTGGGTGAAATGGGTAAATGCCATTAACTTGAACAATAGTTGTTGGAAGCTGTATGAGTTAAGTCAAAATATTAGTTCGGACATGGTGGAAAGTGTGCCAAGTAAAGAACATATTCAGGGATAATATGTCTGATAGCTGCTGGAACTCTGCTGGTAAGGAGTACAAGATAGCTACGTGCTATTCCTGGATTGCTCAGGATGGGGAGGATGTGAATTGGTATCCGTGGATGTCTACTAGGCTAATCATTCCTCGACAAACTTTTATAATGTGGTTTGTTTATTAGAAATTATTAACTCAGGACAGAATAATGTAGATGAGGATTATTCAGGATATTGCCTGCTTCATGTGCGGCCTTCCTGTGTGGCCTGAAGGAAGTGAATTTGGATCATATTTTCTTTTAATGTGTATATAGTGATCAATGTAGGAGGTTCATTTCTACATGGCTGAAGGTACCTCAGCCTGAACAGCAGGTAGTGCATTGGTGGGTTATGATAGTCCTAGACCTCTAATTAGACTCCTGTAATTAGTTCATTAAATTACATTAACTTAATGATTTAGGATCTAGTTATCATGCATGCAAATATAAAACCATAAAAGAAAAGATAAGACGAAAACATTGTAACACCCGGAAATGTACCCTATTTTTCTAGTAGAAATATTTTACGAAATCTTTTCAGTAATTTTAAGTTTTAAATTGGAATTTTATGTTTCGAGTCGAATTTAGAATTTCCGAGTTCGTGGAATTTCTGCGAGATTCCATGAAAATCCCGTCTTAAGGCGAGTTTGACTTTTCTTGACTTTTGAGTCGAGTTTGACTTTCCTTGACTATGAAACCGTCTTTGACTTTTCTTTCATAACTCACACAACTCCCTCCTTAACCTAATATTTCATTCAACACAACATCAAACACATTTCTTCCTCTTTAAGAAATCTCAAATTCCCTCTTTGATATCGATCTTTGAATCATCGTAACTTCTTCGTTACTTGATAGAATTTACGTAAGTTCGTCTTATTCTTCCTCCCTAACCTTCCTCTATCCGTATTGATATTAAAAGTATCGTCTTTCTCGCTTTTCAAGCTTTCCGTCTTTCTCAAGATGAACTTTATTCATCTTTTTACGATCTACTTGTAGGTGGTGACCTCCAAGATCCCGACAAAGACTATTTCCTTATAAAAGAGGAGCTTGACGATTAGTAGAGACGCATAAAGGTAACGTCAAAGGGTTACTCGGTATCACTTACGTGTTTTACATGTTTATATGCTAGAAATCGTATTTAGAATACGATTAGGAAGATTAGGATTCATGCTATGATTAATTAATGATGTTATATGATGAATATTGATGATGTATAGTGATTGTTGATGATTATTTGAAGTATATATGAGAATTGGATTGAATTGGTTAAGTGAGCAAGGCTCACGGGTGAAGAGGTGCTCCCAGCCGGTCGACCGGCCGCCGGTCTGACCACCAGCTGGGAACACATCAGTAACACCTTTGGAAATTGAGAATTTGTATGAAGTGGTGCTCCAGGCCGGCCCACCGGCCACCGGTCCATCCACCGGCCTGGAACACATCAGTGAGTGAAGATGGATTTTTGGTATGGTGCTCTGTGCCGGTCGACCGGCCGCCGGTCGACTGACCGGCCCAGACCTCTTTTCTCTGTTTTTGGGATTTTGCCTGTGTTCTGAGCCGGCCCACCGGCCACCGGTCCCCTGCCCGGCCTGGAACACGGCTGTGTTGTTTTTCTTTAAGTTATAAAACTCGTAATTTATAATAGTTCGCATGATCCGTTTACCGTATAATTTTACGTACTGTCTTATAATATTCATGTTTTGGATATATGATATCTCTTTCGCATGTATCACATGTTTTGTGACGGTTTTTGCTATGTCCCACTTTGGGTCGGTTTTTACATATGTTACGGTTTGAGCACGATTTTGTCTTGTGCTATGTATTCTCATTCCCTTGGCTACCTTCCCGTTCGTAAGGCTGGAATGTCGGAACGGAGAGGTATCCTACTGCTTAATTGCATGTGTAGTGGGCATACGCCGACGTTGTTGGGAGTTGAACGCTATGCGTTGATCGACCCGGCCGTCAAATGTTGTGTACTTGCGAGGTGGTGTTATTTGCATGTAGCGTACCGCTTGTTATGAGGCTTGAGCTCTTTTTCCGCCTCTTTCGTGAATTGATCTACCGAATTTGGGGTACTCGGCATATATATTGTAAGACCGAGTCTTGGCTGCGAAACGTTTTATCGCATGTCGAATCGGAACACGTTATATTCCGAGATCCTGGCCAGGTTTAGACTAGGACCGTATTATTAGCGTCGTTCTACCGGAGGAAAAATTCTAACAATATCGAGAATGTTGATCGTGTATGAGTTCAGGGAAATGTTTATCCCGGGGGATGCCTGTTAATCATTCCTTGCTGGGACACTATGCTAGTGCGTTTCATTACCGTGAGAGTGTCGTCTTGTGTCGTTCTTGATGCGTGATTTCATGAACATTATTCATGGTCATTGCATGATTGGACAACCGTCATGTCTGGTTCGTGAATGGATGATTATATGTTGGATTTATTGTGATCATCGCATGACTTGACTTGGTTTGTCTGTCGAGTCTCAATCTTTATCAATCTTATACCACTAACGTGAGATTTTAAGCCCTATGAGCGTATTCGATTGCCTAAGAGTGTCTTTCCGAGTCTTTGATACTGATGGTTAACGGATTTGATTTTCCATATGAGCTTATAATTATACCTCGTTATTGCCTAGCTATTCTTAATCGAACTCACATGGATATCTATATCTGATGACTACTTTGTTGATTTCCTTAGATGTTTCGTTTTGATGTGATATTGGCTGGGAAACCGGGGAGTTACTCCCCCCCACTGACTGTGGCATTCATGTTTTTCAATGGATGAACAGGTTGGCCTGCGTTGGATGACATTTTTTGGATATATATTGGGTTCGGGTGTGGGTGAGCTAGCGGGCTTTGTCCCTGAAGTTTCACCTCTAGAACGATAGTATCTAATTTTTTGTAAACACTTGTTCTTTGCTAACATTTTAAGAGACCCCGTCTCTTTGTTGTATTTCCTTACTTAGTTGTAATATTTTGACACTCCTCGTGTTATATAACTTGCATGTTTAAAGGTTTTTAAAATGCTTGTATGTTTTATATTTCCGCATTCGCGAGGGTTGTCACAAACATCCTTACATTGGGATTTTTCGGTTCGGTTTAATATGGGCACAATAAGAACTCCTTCTTATTGTTCTTGGGCATGAAATTAATGGATGATCCTCCATAAAACAACCTCCAAAGTAGAAGGTCTCCTTCTTGTTGCACCTAAGATTAAACTCAAATAATCTTAACTTATTATTAACTAGATAATAAGTAAGAATTAATACTACTAATATTATTGTATTACTACACTAGTAATATGACATGAATATTAGTTTGCATGTGAGTTTTAGAGAGTTGTTGAGTTAGAAAGAGAAGTAAGAAATAAGCATGAAAAATGAAGTAGTAAAAATGTGAACAACTCTTGTTCACTTATAAAGGCCATATGGCCGGTCAAGACTCACTCAAATGAGTGATTATTGTGCTTATTTTATTCTCATGCAAATAGGTAGAGTGTGGGTAAGAGAATGATAATGATCATGTGTCATAGCATGTCATTATCACTTGGCGGAGTGTGAAATTGGTAGAGTAAAATAACTAGTGATTTTGTCTACACAAAACCGGTGCACATGAGTCCATAATGGACCATTTTGATTTTTGATATTTGTCCCACAAATACTTATAATCATATGTTTAATTATCTTGTATAATTAGATGTTAATTTGATCATATAACAGTTATATGACACAAATTAATAAACAATATATACTTAACTTTTAAGTGATATTTTACCATTATATCAATATATAATGGGTCCCACAAAGCCCAGTTAATTTATTTTACAACTCTTTGTAAATATAATTAACTAATTACCTCTACCTCAAAATATATGCATTACCTCAACTAATTTAATGAATTATCGATTAATCACTAAATTAAATCTTATTTAATCATATTAAAATAAGACGTAAAATTTATTCAGTCAGTTATCGTATAATTGACTAATAAACTTAAGTGGAATAAGTTCCTAACTCAATTTCCAATAAATAACTCTCGTAACTAAACGTACATATCAAATATATGTGATGCTCTAATTAAACTGTATCGTATACAAATAATTAGTATTCTATTTGGGTCTCATCCTATAGGTGTGACCTAAAGGGATCAGTTGATCACCGCCGTCATACGACAATAACGTCAAACTCTAGTCAGCTGAGCGTTACCGATTTACGTTAATCAACTGGCGTGGAGTATCAAAATATACTAATCATGCCACGTATATTCCAAATGAGATTTATTATATAAATGCACTATTGTGGAGGACACTTACTCCAACAATCTCCCACTTGTCCGATACAAGTTGTGCATGTAACAACACTATTGCGGAGGACTCCTCTTCCTACAATTTCTCCCACTTGTCTCGACAAGTTGTGTGCTACCGATTCTCTTGTCTCTTTTGCGTCACATCCTCCCACTCATCGCAAGGTATCTTAGAGGTCGCACTTGCGATTGAAAATTTATAAATAGAGTGGTGTTCTCGATCTGGGAGAGTAACTGTCTGACCGGAAAATCTACCAAAGATCTCTTCCGAGCGTGGCCACGCATTTCCAGTTACTACTCCTCGAGTGGCCCGAAGATGTTAATACCCAACGTGGGTGGACAATTCCTGTTGACCCATCTTACACTGTATGATGCAGATCACCATGACCCAGAAGATGTCCATCGGCCTCCTTTCACGGCACGACCTAGGAAAAAAACCAAAGTCAATCGGAAACTACACCGACTCAGGTAAATGGTCGCCAGTCTAAAGAATCGACTCATAGGAATAAAATAGAAAAGCCCCCCTCCCCCCCCCCGCCACGACCCGAGCTTCTTCAACAATTTGATACGGGACTCTATTATGTCCCTTGCCCGACTAGAGAGTGTCTCCAAAGTCCTGTCTATGTAAACACCATTCGTTCTCATGACCCCCTGGTGGCTGACCCAACCATCGATCGACTTACAATCTAGTCACTTCGAGACGTCACCTCAAATGAGTGACTAGGGACAAAACACTAAGTTCATCCTGTTCACTTGAATTGGGTTCAACTTTTCATTCAACCAATTCGGATAAACAAAGTATTAAAATTTAGTCACACTAAATAAAGGAGTTTTTAATAAAATCTAACAATGAATGCGATTATCAAATATTTGGAAAAATTGATACGCTATCAATAATTTCATATCGATAATCTCTAGCAATTCAGGTACATATTTCAATCCCATTGAAATGACAAGACTATCATGTTCAGCCTGCAAAAGGCATGGCTAATGGATTAGCATTACTTGCATATTTCCCATCGTTCTGATTGCTATTTCTCTTTGTCTACGTAATCTCATATTACATATAACTTTCTGAGTACGTGTCTATGTTTGAATCTAGACTTAGGACTCTTGGCCTAAAGGTAGCTTCCACTGTTTTACCAGTATCATGGGATAGGATATACAACTATAGAAACTACTTCTAGTCCCTCCAATACTGTCGAATCCAAGCTACTTTCATATGCATCATCATATGATGCAATGTACTTCATTTCCGTTGTGAGATCTGCAATGATAAACTGCCTGGAACATTTCCAGCGGATACATGACATTTATATTTGAAAATGTCACTCCTACTTGGAACCTTTCCAATAGTCTTTTCTGCTTGGAACTCTTCCAACAGATAAATCTTCTATAAAACACAGCCAGCTCGTGATTTCAAATCACTTTGATCAGTTTGGAAACTGAAGTCTGTGTAACCCTTACACGCAACTCATTTTAAACTCCAAACACATGGAACATATCTTTTAGTCTTTCGCAAGTACTAAGGATGTTCTTTATGGCTATCAAGTGACTCTCACTTGGATTTGATTGCAAATGATTCGTCATACTCAAAGCATGCGAAATGTCAGATTGAGTATACATCACAGCGTATATAATTGATCCCGCAGCGGAAGCAAAAGGAATCAATTATGATGTGTTCAACTTCCTTGAACTAGTCAAAGATCTTATCAATATAAGAATTTTGACTCAATGCTAATATCCTTTTAGATTTATCTCCATAAATCCAGATATCTAAAATATGTATTCTACTTCTCCAAAATCTTCCATCATCTAAAATGATCAATATGTCTCCACATATAAGACTGATGAAAACCATATTACTCCCACTAAACTTCATGTATAAACATAATTCCTCGAGATATCGAGAAATATTTTAT
>JAIUZE010020014.1:0-14563 GCA_022085475.1 Heliosperma pusillum
CACAGTTGGTATCAGAGCTTTATCGCTCCCGACGCACACACGTGAACCCTAAACTTAAACTACTTGACCTTGAAATAATAAATGAGAGATGGGTAGACTTAAGGACCTAAGGTGGTAGTCTTTGGTGTACTTGATGTTTGTTAGGTTCTAACTTGTTTGTTGATTGTGTTGAGTGATGTTACGTTTGTTGGTATCTACGTTCTTAAGGTGGATCATTGTGTTACCTAGAAGAAGTATCCTCTACCGAAGATTGAAGATTGTCAAGCCTAATTGAAGTGTATTTCTTCCCCATCTTTGAATTCTCTCGTCCTTATTGTCTTATGCTCTCTTCCTTCTATCTTGGTGCTTCTTTCTCTTCCAACTTGTTTGCCTCTTGGAAATTACTCTTGATAGTTCCTCCATTTTACCATTGGTATCCTTACCTTCCTCTTGTAACATTTTTGTGGATGCCATACCCAATTGTTTGTGGTATATTGTACTTGGTTGGAAGAATTTTAGACTTTGTGGACTATTAGTGTTTGTTAGAATGAATTTGTGATTTGAGGAAAATGGTATAGATCTAATTTCACCCTATGGTGGTGAGAGTTGGTATCCTTGAGGAAAGTATGGTAAAATATGTTTGATGATTTTAGTGTATAAATGCTTGTCATGACTTGTATGTAAATAGTTCATGATATTCGATGGTGTAAGTTGAATGAGTTGGCTAGGATTTCTTAACTCATTAATAATTTAATCTTTTGGACTTAAAAGTGTAGTATTGTTTTGAAGACCATACTTATGATATGTCTAAGTGGTGTAAATGAGAAGCTTTAAATGATATCTTGAGGTGCGAAATACTTTTGAGGTTAAGCGACTTCTTGTGCATGGCTTCCTATTGTGTGTTTGTGAGTATAGGCTTGGTGGAAAAGCATTTGGCTATAGTTCTTGGATTTAAAGATATGATCTTATCTTATGGTATCGGAGACTCGTTTGAAGTAGTAAGGTTTCGTTGTAAGTTGAACCATATTACTTGAGGATTATAGATATGAGAGAGGTTCGATGTTGTGATCTAGGATGGAAATACCTTGGGATGTTTATGATGATGTTTGGCTTTAATGTTGTACTTTGATAATAATGTACTCGTGGGCTATAGACTTGAAAATGGCCGAGTATAAGAGAGTATTTGTTAGTCTTTCAATTAAAGAAACCTTTGAGGTTGTGTTGAATATTTGAGCTAAAGGAATGTTATTATACTTGAGTTACAATTCCGCAATTGGGAATCCGTGTGATATGAAAGGATGGATGATTTGGGTTGTAGTCGATTTATCAAGTCTAGGTGTACCTTACTTTGATGACTGCTCGTGGTATGATGGTCCCTTGTAAGAGGCTTTTGTAAAGGAATAATTAAGTGGTTTTATTATCGCATTAAGTTTGAAAGGAG
This sequence comes from Heliosperma pusillum, assembly GCA_022085475.1. Taxonomy (NCBI): domain Eukaryota; kingdom Viridiplantae; phylum Streptophyta; class Magnoliopsida; order Caryophyllales; family Caryophyllaceae; genus Heliosperma; species Heliosperma pusillum. Next base: position 1,421 of record JAIUZE010020014.1, read on the forward strand.
AAATTTTGTGGATTAAACCTTAAACCATTACCCGTGCCATTGTCCCTTTTCATTTCCATTCTTGAATGCTTTTGTAAAGATTGATCTTTAAGAAATCGCATACTCGTATCTTATTTCTTACGCGGATATCTTCATAACTCTACTATCTGCTTTGTCTCTTTCTTGCCCTCGTTATTTTCAGCGTTCCTCTCTTTTAATCTCGTGCCTGATTTTATTCTCGTGTTCTCCTTGAGATTTCTTATCGTTTCCTATCTCGTTGCCGCTTCATCTTTTCCTTAGTGGATTGGATATTCCGTTTGTAAGGCTCAGAGAGTAAGAGTAATGTATTTTGGAATTCTTTAGTTAGAAGATGTGTCTTTGGATTGAGCAAAGTTCAGGTTGTATTTGATCATGAGAAATAAGACTTAAGCTCTAGGATGAATCCTAATAGTGATAATGTATCCTCTCTTGGTGATGTTAGATTCGGAGTTTGGTATTGTAGTGTTGTTTTGAGAATTGAGTTGATCATGATAATAGTTTGTTGATGTTGGGTATTATAACGGTTGCTTGGGATATCATTTGGGAATTAGATGTCTCTAATTGGTGGATTCTAAAAGAGACTTTGCTTTAGGGTAATTGAGTTGGTACCCAAAGTTTGAGGAGTTTTGTCATCAATGAAAATCGATTCATTTTGAGTTTTAGATGAAATAGATGATTTGAATGGTTGTTTGATTTCCAAGTGATTGGTCATTTGCGGTTTGGGATTAGTAATTCTCTTTTATTCTTAAGGAATCATAGTTTGAAATTGAGAAATGTTCGTTGCAAGCTTTGGATAATGAATGCTCGGTTGTTATGGATTATAGAATTGGAATGGTGAGCCCATTCATCTTATGATTGGTGGTAATTATGCTTTTCTAGATATAATTATTTATGCTTGTGGATTCGAGTGTAATAATTGACTGGACTAGGGATGTTCGAATACATTTAGGAATCTTTCATGTGGATTATTTAATTGTGGATTTTCCCTTGTCGATGGACCTTAGTTAATGCTAGTTGGATACTAGATATTCGGGTTCGTAGTCTGACCTGATGATTGTTAAGGATTTTGTAGAATCTAATGATTGAAAGCGGTTAAGGTATGACCGAGATGAGTTACATTCTTTTGAGGACTAGCTTATTAACGATGTTTGTGATGTTAATTGGATAAGCCCTTAGAATGATGTGGCTATAATTTGGGTTTGGCGAAAATGCCCGAGAAATTGACTATGATGACTTTTGTATTTGAGTGGAGTGTTTGGTTCTTAGGTTTTCTTCCCCTTTTGAGCAATTGCTTTGTCGTTCATTTCTCCCTTTGCCTTTCAAATTGACGCTTATTCAATTTGTTATTCTTTGGACATTGTCCTTCTTTCCGCTATTACTCGTTTCGATAAGCCTTCTTGTTTCTTTTTACTCGTTGTGTTTATCTTTTATTACCATGATTGTGAGTTTGATGTTCAAATTACTTTTATGTGTGTGAAATGTTTGGTTGTCTTGAGTGTACGAATTTAGAAAATTTTCAAATTTTCACGATGGATTTCACATTTATCCTTTTAAAAGAGTTTTAGAAATGAAATTTCTACTTTCATTTTTCGAAAATGGATTTAGGTTGCTCTTATACTGGATGTTGCGTTTGGTTGGATGCTAGAACTTGTTATTTGAGACGTCTAATGATTGGTTCTGCACTTATCAACGTATGATTTAATTTTAATCTTGTCTTTACTTTGGAATGCTGGTGTTCTTGTGTGCACGACAAGAACAATTTCGTTCCACAGAAAAAGAGAGTTACTTTCGAAAACTTTTCCTATACCTTTTTGGAAAATGTCATGCTTTTGAAATACATTTCCTTGAAAATGTTTTGAATACCAATTTGGAGAAAACGAATTGGTCCTTATAACTTTTCTTTTCTACTCTCAAGTTTCGAGGACGAAACTTTTTTAAAAGGAGGGGTGATTGTAACACCCGGAAATGTACCCTATTTTTCTAGTAGAAATATTTTACGAAATCTTTTCAGTAATTTTAAGTTTTAATTTAGAATTTTATGTTCCGAGTCGAATTTAGAATTTCCGAGTTCGTATTTGGAATTTCCGCGAGATTCCATGAGAATCCCGTCTTAAGGCGTCTTTGACTTTTCTTGACTTTTGAGTCGTCTTTGACTTTTCTTGACTTTTGAGTCGTCTTTGACTTTTCTTGACTTTTGAGTCGTGTTTAACTTTTCTTGACTTTTGAGTCGTCTTTAACTATTCTTGACTTTTGAGTCGTCTTTGACTTTTCTTGACTCTTAAGTCGACTTTGACTTTCGTTGACTTTTCCGACTCACCCTTTACTTATACTCCCTCATAAACCCTAACACTCACACAACTCAACTATTTCTTCTTCCTTAAGAAAACCAAAGAAAACCTAGCCTCCATAATCTTTCCATTCTTAGAATCGTCATAGCTCGTTCGTTTGTTGCTCAAATTCACGTAAGTTCGTCTTATTCTTCCCCTCTTACCTTCCTCTATCCGTATTGAAATTAAAATCACCGTCTTTCTCGCTTTTTAAATTATCCGTCTTTCTTAAGGTGAATGATATTCATCTTTTATTATCTAATTGTATATAGGTGGAGACTAGGAAAGCTTAGTAACCGTTTAAAGACGCGAAAAGGTAACGGTGAAGGGTTACTCGGTATCATTTACTTGTTTTACATGCTTTATATGCTAGGACTCGTATTTAGAATACGATAAGTAAGTTAGGAATTATGTTATGGATAATGATTGTTGTTGTTTGATGATTGTTGATGATGAATATTGATTGTTGATAGTTATTAGAGAGGAATTATTAGAATTGGAAATGATAGGATTGAATTTGGTTGAAGGCTCTCGGGTGAAATGGTAACAGAGTATCTCACGGTCGTGAGATGGCATGTCACGGTCGTGAAACCTCATTTCACGGTCGTGAAATACAAGTCACGGTCGTGACTTGTGCAGTTTCACTGCACTGACCCTTTTTGGTATAATGATCATATCTCCTTCGTTACTTGCTTGTTTTGGGCTTGTGACCATTCGTTGGAACCATAAGAGGATAAGCTATCACCTCGACTTGGAATTTCTGCATTCCCATATCTAGAACTCTAGTTATGACCGTTTGAAGTGGACCCTTGTTTTAGTTAGTTTCCAAACTTGTGTTTTGTGTGTAGTTGTGCTCCGAGCCGGGGTACCGGCCGCCTCCCCCCACACCGGCCTGGAACACGGCTGTATTTTTCTTATAAAATCTCTAAAACTCGTAATTCATATTAGTTCGCATGATTCGTTTATCGTATAATTTTACGTAGTGACTTATAATATTCATGTTTTGGATATATGATATTTCATTCGCTTGTATCACATGTTTTGTGACGGCTTTTGCTATGTCCCACTTTGAGTCGGTTTTTACAAATGATACGGTTTGAGCACTATTTTGTCTTGTGCTTTGTACTCTCATTCCCTTGGCAACCTTCCCGTTCGTAAGGCTGGAATGTCGGAACGGAGAGGTATCCTACTGCTTAAATGCATGTGTTAGTGGGCATACGACGACGTTGTTGGGAGTTGAACGCTATGCGTTGTTCGACCCGGCCGTCAAATGTTGGATACTTGCGAGGTGGTGTTATTTGCATGTAGCGTACCGCTTGTTATGTGGCTAGAGCTCTTTTCCGCCTCTTTCGTGAATGTCGACCGAATTTGGGGTACTCGGCGTCTATTTGATTGACCGAGTCTTGGATGCGAAATGTTTATCGCATTTCGAATCGGAACACGTTATTCCGAGAGTCTGGCCAGGTTTAGACTAGGACCGTATTATTATCGTCGTCCTACCGGAGGAAATTAGTGCACATATACGAAATGTCATCGTGTATGAGTTGAGGGAAATGTCATCCGTGAACGCCTTTTAATCATACTTGCCATGTACACGATGCTAGTGCGTTTCATTTACCGTGAGAATTGTCGTCTTGTGTCGTCTTTGAATGCGTGATTTCATGATATTGTTCATGGTCATTGCATGATTGGACACCGTTAATGTCTTGGTTCGTGAATGGATGATAATATGTTGGATTTATTGTGATCATCGCATTACTTGACTTGGTTTGTCTGTCGAGTCTCAATCTTATCAATCTTATACCGCTAACGGTGAGATGCAAGCCCTAGTGAGCGTATTCGATTGCCTAAGAGTGTCTTTCCCGAGTCTTTGAATAGCATGATGGTTCAGATTTGATTTCCATTTGATCTTATCATTATATCTCGTATTGCCTATTTATTCTTATCACAACTCACATGTATATCTATATATGCATGATTTTACTTTTGTATTTCCTTATATGTACGTTAAAGGTGATATGGCTGGGAGAACCCGGAGTTACTCCCCACTGACTGTGGCGTTCATGTTTTTCATGAATGAACAGGTTGCTTGCATGGATTGAATCTTTGGATATGATATTTTGGGGTTCGGGTGTGAGCTAGCGGGCGTTGTCCCTGGAAGATTAACCTCTAGACGATTTTAGCTTATTTGCTAAACACTTGTTCTTTGTTAACATTTTGAGAGACTCCGTCTCTTTGTTATTTTCCGCACTTAGTTGTAATATTTTGACACTCCTCGTTTTATTTAACTTGCATGTATAAAAGTTTTTAAAAACTACCTATTTCCGCAATATAATTCACATGCTTGTTTGTTTATTATTTCCGCATTCGCGAGGGTTGTCACATAGTTTCTAGTTTATGCAATCTTAGACTGTTTTTTATAGTAATCTCGAAGTACTTTTCTAGTGTTCCTATAAGCATTTGTCATTACATTGGGTTGGATATTTGTTCTTTATTTTCTTTCTTACATAATTTGCATTTCAAACTCGGTAATTTTCTATCCTTGATTTACTTATGCAATTTCCGACATCATGAACTATAATCTCATTAGTCTTGTTTTTATATTGTTGTTGGTAGGAAATCCATGTAAAAGTAATCTAGTTAAAACCAAATTATCGTTTAGTATGTCATCTTTCATTTTGCCTAATCATATAATCATAAAATTCATCATTAGAATCATTACTAATATAATCACCTTAATCATTTTAGCCCTTTTAATTCGTAGTTTAATTTTGTTTATCATTTTCCTCTTAATTTATTTAATCACATAAAATAAATAGAGTATTGTAAGATTATCATCATGTAAATACAATAAATAAAATTGTAATATTGAAATGATTTGCTAGTTAAAATGAATTAAAAGAAGAGTCGATACCAATAGAACCACCTAGTTTGTTTCTTCCTTTGGTTGTGTCAAATTCTATAACTTTGTTTAGTGGCCATAAACAATTGTTTGTATTAGTCAATTTACGTCTTAGAAACGAGAGTTGGGATGGGAATTAGGACTACCAATAGGGGTTTAGTGACCTAACCAGGCTGAGAGGACGTTAGGACCCATTAAAAAGTCGGTACGAATCCGAGAGGAATATACCGCTACAAGGCTTAGACAATCGTAGTAATTCTAATGTTGGTATCAATAAAGCTTTTAAATCATTTGACATGAATTTCTCTTTCTCTATATTAATTTGATTAGATAGTTTATTTTACTGTTTTAGATAGTTTATTTTATCGTTTTAGTTAGTTTTTTTTACCGTCATTTTGTTACCGTCCTTAGATAGTTTACTTTATTGTCAATTGCTAGTGTATTAGTTTAGTTAGATAGCTTTTCAATATTGTCATTTTAATTATCGTTCTTAGTTAGATTTAATTATCGTTACCTTTCTTTCCGTCAATTAGATTAGATTTATTTTTATTGCAATTCCATACTCGTCATTTAAATATTGTCATTACATACTTGTCATTTCATTTCATGCTAATAGTTTAGACAATCACCCCAAATGAATCGATTTTAAATGAAAATCACTCTATAGCAATTCATAGTTAACACGTACTCCCTGAGGATCGATCCCTACTTCCCTAATTACATTCCTTATGTTGTTAGCCTAAGTGTGGGTAATTATTTTTGTATCGGGACCGCGACACAACCGATAAAATTTTGGCGCCGTTGCCGGGGAGCACGGTTTTGTTTATCTATGTGTTGCTGATTTTTGTTTAAAATTCTACCATTTTTAGGTGCAACCGTACCTTAAAATCATTACTAACTTTCCTTTTTGTGTTTTTCTTGTAGGTTGACAAAAATGGTGCGGACAAAAGAAGATCCTAAGTTCTGAGTTTTTGAGCTTGCTAATGGGATCCTAAGGGTCCATATCACTCTAATTGCTCTCATAGAAGGAAACCAATTTAGTGGTGAGCCAAATGAAAACCCATCACACCATATCCAAACCTTTTGTGAGTTGTGTCAAACTTTTATGAGGGAGGGAATCACCCAAAACCAAATCAAAGAAACTCTCTTTCCTTTATCACTAAAGAGAGAAGCTAAATGGTGGTTCACCCGTCGTTTAAAGGATGCCACAAAACCAATGGAGTGGGAAGAGATCGTTATAGCTTTCCATCGTAGGTTTAAACCTCAATCCACCACGTCAACCTATCAAGTAATTCACAAAAAGAAAGTGGGGAAGGTTCCCAAAGTAATGGGGGAGAGCGAAAGAAAAGCCGAGTGGAAACCTCATGTGATGTTGACACTACCATTTTCTTAGCCTGTCCCGTTCCATAAAATGAAACCACCCCAAATAGTACTTTATATCGTCCGAAAGCTTTAAACCCATTTACCTCAATAGCAACACCTTGTGAACTTTGTGGAGGAATAGTGTAACACCCGGAAATGTACCCTATTTTTCTAGTAAAAATATTTTACGGACACTTTTCAGCGAATTTTAGTTTTAATCGTAAATTTAATTTTCCGAGTCGAATTTAGAATTTCCGAGTTCGCATTTGGAATTTCCGCGAGATTACATGAGAATCCCGTTTTAAGGCGAGTTTGACTTTTCTTGACTTTTGAGCCGCCTTTGACTTTCATTGACTTTCTCCTTCATATACTCCCTTCCTCACCCTAAACCTAATTCATTCTCACAATTCAACTCTTTCTTCTTTACTAGAAAACCCCATCAAAACATTGCCTCCATTTTCATCCAACATTAGATTCGTCATAGTTCATTCATTTCTTGCTCAAATTCACGTAAGTTCGTCTTATTCTTCCCCTCTCATCTTCCTCTATCCGTATTGGTAATAAAATTACCGTCTTTCTCGCTTTTTAAATTATCCGTCTTTCTCAAGGTGAAAGATATTCATCTTTTATTATCTAATGGTTTGTAGGTGGAGACTAGGAAAGCTAAGTAACCGTTTAAAGACGCGTAAAGGTAACGGTGAAGGGTTACTCGATATCATTTACGTGTTTTACCTGATTTCCATGTTAGAATTCGTTTTTTTGGAATACAATTAGAAAGCTTAGAGATTATGATTTTGAGGATGATTGTTGTTAGTTGATGATTGTTGATGATGAATATTGATTGTTGATAGTTGATAGAAGTAAATTATGAAAATTGGAAATGATAGGAAGGTGTTGTTGGTTCTCGGGTGGACTCGTGTAAATTCACAGCACCGACCCTTTTTGGTAGAATGCTCATATCTCCTTCGTTACTTGCTTGTTTTGGGCTTGTGACCACTCGTTGGAACCGTAAGAAGATAAGCTATCACCTCAACTTAGAATTTCTGAATTCCCATATCTATAACTATAGTTATGACAGTTTGAAGTGAACCCTTGTATAAGTTAGTTTCCAAACTTGTCGTTTTGGAGAGTTATCTATGTTTCTTATTTATTATGCTTCTTAAACTTGGTCTAATGCTTGGGTATCATGTATTGATTCATGTTTTGGATATATGATATTTTCCTTCGCTTGTATCATATGTTTTGTGACGGTTTTTGCTATGTCCCACTTTGAGTCGGTGTTTACAAATGATACGGTTTGAGCACTATTTTGTCTTGTGCTTTGTACTCTCATTCCCTTGGCTACCTTCCCGTTCGTAAGGCTGGAATGTCGGAACGGAGAGGTATCCTACTGCTTAAATGCATGTGTTAGTGGGCATACGACGACGTTGTTGGGAGTTGAACGCTATGCGTTGTTCGACCCGGCCGTCAAATGTTGTATACTTGCGAGGTGGTGTTATTTGCATGTAGCGTACCGCTTGTTATGAGGCTTGAGCTGTTTTTCCGCCTCTTTCGTGAATTGATCTACCGAATTTGGGGTACTCGGCATATATATTGTAAGACCGAGTCTTGGATGCGAAACGTCATCGCATGTCGAATCGGAACACGTATATTCCGAGATCCTGGCCAGGTTTAGACTATAGACCGTATTATTATCGTCGTGCTACCAGGAGGAAAATAGTCTACATATACGAAATGTAGCATCGTGTATGAGTTCAGGGAAATGTTATATCCCGTGGATGCCTGTTAATCATAACCTTGCCATGTACACGATGCTATTGCTTTCATTTACCGTGAGAGATGTCGTCTTGTGTCGTTCTTGAATGCGTGATTTCATGATATTGTTCCTGGTCATTGCATGATTGGACACCGTCATTGTCTTGGTTCGTGAATGGATGATAATATGTTGGATTTGTGTAATCATCGCATGACTTGACTGGTTTGTCTGTCGAGTCTCAATCTTATCAATCTTATACCGCTAACGGTGAGATGCAAGCCCTAGTGAGCGTATTCTATTGCCTAAGAGTGTCTATCCCGAGTCTTGGAATAACATGATGGTTACGGATTTGATTTCTATATGATCTTGTCTTTATATCTCGGATTGCCTATTTATTCTTATCGCAACTCACATGTATATATATATATATGCATGCTTTACTTTTGTATTTCCTTATATGTACGTTTAATGTGATATGGCTGGGAGAACCCGGATTTACTCCCCACTGATTGTGGCGTTCATGTTTTTCATGAATGAACAGGTTGCTTGCATGGATGGCTTTTTGCTTATGCTATTTTGGGTTCGGGTGTGAGCTAGCGGGCGTTGTCCCTGGATGAAACACCTCTAGACGTTGTTTATCTAGTTGCTAATTCTATTTCGAAAATACCCCATCTATTTCGAAAGTACCCCATCTATTTCGAAAATACCCCATCTATTTCGAAAATACCCCATCTATTTTGTAAGATCACTTTTACTTGTTAACCTTTTGGAGAGACTTCGTCTCTTGGTGTGGTATAATTCGTACTCTAGTTTGTAATATATGACACTCCTCGTATTCTTTCCTTCCATGTATAAAAGTTTTTAAAACTTCATATTTCCGCTACATAATTCACATGCTTGTATGTTTTATCTTTCCGCATTCGCGAGGGTTGTCACAGTTGGTATCAGAGCTTTATCGCTCCCGACGCACACACGTGAACCCTAAACTTAAACTACTTGACCTTGAAATAATAAATGAGAGATGGGTAGACTTAAGGACCTAAGTTGGTAGTCTTTGGTGTACTTGATGTTTGTTAGGTTCTAACTGGTTTGTTGATTGTGTTGAGTGATGTTATGTTTGTTTGTATCTACCGTCTTAAGGTGGATCATTGTGTTACCTAGAAGAAGTATACTCTACCGAAGATTTGAAGATTTACAAGTCTAATTGAAGTGTATTTCTTCTTCATCTATGAATTCTCTCGTCCTTATTGTATTATGCTCTCTTCCTTCTATTTAGGTGCTTCTTTCTCTTCCATTTTGTTTGCCTCTTGGAAATTACTCTTGATAGTTTCCTCCATCTTACCATTGGTATCCTTACCTTCCTCTTGTAACATTTTTGTGGATGCCATACCCAATTGTTTGTGGTATATTGTACTTGGTTGGAAGAATTTTAGACTTTGTGGACTATTAGTGTTTGTTAGAATGAATTTGTGATTTGAGGAAAATGGTATAGCTCTAATTTCACCCTATGGTGGTGAGAGTTGGTATCCTTGAGGAAAGTATGGTAAAATAATGTGTAATGATTTTAATGCTTGATGCTTGCCATGACCTATGTGTAGATAGTTCATGGTATTTGATGGGTAAGGTTGAATGAGTGGCTAAGACTTCTTAACCCATTAGCGATTTAATCTTCTGAATTTAGGAGTTTGAATGATGCCTTGAGTTGTAAAATGCTTTTGAGATTAAGTGACGTCTTGTGTTTCCTATTGTGTGTTTGTGAGTATAGGCTTGGTGGAAAAGCTTTTGGCTATAGTTCTTGGATTTAAAGATATAAGCTTATCTTAAGGTATCGGAGACTCGTTAGAAGTAGTAAGGTTTCGGTAAGTTGAACCATATTATTTGAGGATTATGATGTGAGCTATGATGGAAATACCTTGGGACGTTAATGATGACGTTTGACTTGAGGCTGTACTTTGTTAATAATGAACTCGTGGGCTATATGTTGTTGATAATGACGTTTTGTTCGGTGTTCTACCTTGTGGCCGTAGGAGTTGAAAAGAGAGTAGTATGGAGAATTCCTTATTGGTTCTTCGGTTTTTGAAACCTTTGGGAATGTGTCAAATTCTGGAGTGGAGAGAATGTTACTAAACTTGAATTTTAATTCCGCAATTGGGAATCCGTGTTATATGAAAGGGTGGATGAATTGAGTAGTAATTGATTTGTTGAATCTAGGTGTACCTTACCTTGATGATTGTGGTACGATGGTCCCTTGTAAGAGACCTTTGTTTGGGATGAGTTGCTTTACTATCACCCTAGGTTTGAAACGAGAAATTTTGTGGATTTAACCTTAAACCTTTACTCGTGCCATTGTCCCTTTTCATTTCCATTCTTGAATATTTTTGTCAAGATTGATCTTTAAGAAATCGCATGCTCGTATCTTCTTTCTTACTCAGATATCTTCATGACTCTATTATCTGCTTTGTCTCTTTCTTGGCCTCGTTATTTTCAGCGTTCCTCTCTTTTAATCTCGTGCCTGATTTTATTCTCGCATTCTCCTTGAGATTTCTTATCGTTTCCTATCTCGTTGCTGCTTCATCTTTCCTCTAGTGGATTGGATGTCTCGTTTGTTTGGCTTAGAGAATCAATGTCATGTATTTTGGGATTCTTTAGCTAGAATATACGTCTTTGGATTGAGTCAATTTCATGTTGTATTTGATCATGGGAAATAGGACTTAAGCTCTGGGATGGATCCTAATAGTGATGATGTATCCTCTCTTGGTGGCTTTAGTTTTTCGAGTTTGATGTGGTGTGTTAATTCGAAGTTCAAGTTTATTGGAATTTTAGTTGTTTTGTTTATTATCATAATAGTTACCTTGGAGACCATTTGGGGATTAGATGTCTGTAAATGTTGGATTCTAAAAGAGACTTTGCTTTGGTAATTAAGACTGGTCACCATATTTTGAGGAATATTTTCATAAGTGAAGATCGATGCATCTTGAGTTATAGTTGAGCTGGATGATTTGAATAGTTGTATTATCGCCATGTCCTTGGCCATATAGGACTTGGAATTTGTAATTGATCTCTCTTGAGGTTTTGATGGTTTGTAAAAGAGAAATTTCTTTAAGTTTAGGATATTAAGCCTTGAAGTACTTTGAATCGAAGAATTGGAATGGTGAGCCCATTCCTCTTATGATTGGTGGTAATTATGCTTTTCTAGATATAATTATTTATGCTTGTGGATTCGAGTGTAATAATTGACTGGACTAGGGATGTTCGAATACATTTAGGAATCTTTCATGTGGAATATTTAATTGTGGATTTTCCCTTGTCGATAGACCTTAGTTAATGCTAGTTGGATACTAGATATTCGGGTTCGTAGTTTGACCTGATGATTGTTAAGGATTTTGTAGAATCTAATGATTGAAAGCGGTTAAGGTATGACCGAGATGAGTTACATTCTTTTGAGGACTAGCTTATTAACGATGTTTGTGATGTTAATTGGATAAGCCCTTATAATGATGTGGCTATAATTTGGGTTTGGCGAAAATGCCCGAGAAATTGACTATGATGACTTTTGTATTTGAGTGGAGTGTTTGGTTCTTAGGCTTTCTCCCCCTTTTGAGCAATTGCTTTGTCGTTCATTTCTCCCTTTGCCTTTCAAATTGACGCTTATTCAATTTGTTATTCTTTGGACATGGTCCTTCTTTCCGCTATTACTCGTTTCGATAAGCCTTCTTGTTTCTTTTTACTCGTGGTGTTTATCTTTTATTACCATGATTGTGAGTTTGATGTTCAAATTACTTTTATGTGTGTGCAATGTTTGGTTGTCTTGAGTGTACGAATTTAGAAAATTTTCAAATTTTCACGATGGATTTCACTTTTATCCTTTTAAAAGAGTTTTAGAAATGAAATTTCTACTTTCATTTTTCGAAAATGGATTTAGGTTGCTCTTATACTGGATTTTGCGTTTGGTTGGATGCTAGAACTTGTTATTGGAGACGTCTAATGACTAGTTCTGCACTTATCAACGTATGATTTAATTTTAATCTTGTCTTTACTTTGGAATGCTGGTGTTCTTGTGTGCACGACAAGAACAATTTCGTTCCACAGAAAAACAGAATTACTTTCGAAAACTTTTCCTATACCTTTTTGGAAAAAGGCATGCTTTTGAAATACATTTCCTTGAAAATGTTTTGAATACCAATTTGGAGAAAACGAATTGGTCCTTATAACTTTTCTTTTCTACTTTCAAGTTTCGAGGACGAAACTTTTTAAAAGGTGGGGTGAGTGTAACACCCGGAAATGTACCCTATTTTTCTAGTAGAAATATTTTACGAAATCTTTTCAGCGAATTTAAGTTTTAAATTAGCTTTTTATGTTTCGAGTCGAATTTAGAATTTCCGAGTTAGTATTTGGAATTTCTGTGAGATTCCATGAAAATCCCGTCTTAAGGCGAGTTTGACTTTTCTTGACTTTTGAGCCGCCTTTGACTTTCATTGACTTTCTCCTTCATATACTCCCTTCCTCCCCCTAAACCTAATTCATTCTCACAATTCAACTCTTTCTTCTTTACTAGAAAACCCCATCAAAACATTGCCTCCATTTTCATCCAACATTAGATTCGTCATAGTTCATTCATTTCTTGCTCAAATTCACGTAAGTTCGTCTTATTCTTCCCCTCTTAGCTTCCTCTATCCTTATTGGTAATAAAATTACCGTCTTTCTCGCTTTTTAAATTATCCGTCTTTCTCAAGGTGAATGATATTTATCTTTTATTATCTAATTGTATGTAGGTGGAG
>JAIUZE010020015.1:0-25946 GCA_022085475.1 Heliosperma pusillum
GGGGGGGGGGGGGGGGGGGGGGTGAATTGAGTATTAAAAACTAGCCTCACTTTTTCGATTTATATGATAAGTAATTAATTATTTGATCTTATGAATTAAAATCAACTAATTAATTAATCAAAGTAAGCGCGAATAACGAAATAACGAAAAGTAAAGAGATAAGAGAGAGGCACACGATTTTTGAAGGGGTTCAGTTTCACACGTTGAAACCTACGTCCACTATTCTCGATTAATAATTTTTAGTACCTTTCTACGGATTACAAAAATTACCAACCCACTCGTATAATCAACACTATGATTATAACTCAAGTTGAGTATCGCTAAATACTCTATACTATCTTACGCTAATAAGAAAGTACAATATAACTCACACAAATTCCCGTTAAAGAATTGTAAGCTTATAATGATGTACTATTATCCAATAACGTATTTCACTCAAGCGATTGATAATAATTGATGCACAACTCTTTTAAAAACAAACTCTAAAAATAAGAAATATTTGCTCAAAGGTTTGCTTTAAAACGATTTTGGAAAATCCAATACAAGGAGTAAATACGTAGCAGTGTGATTGTTGTGTATTTCGTGTATTTTGCAAATAATATGTGAATGAGTATTTATAGTAGTAGAATCATAGTAGATCTAAAACCCTAGTATAATATTTAATAAAGATACTTATATTATCATAAAATAATATTTGCTTATCTTTTAGAAATATTTTTATCTCAAAATATTATTTGGTTTATCTTATAGAAATATATTTATCTTTATATCTCAAAATATTGTTGTAAAGATATAGTAGAATCCTAGATTAGGTAAACTAAGGGAAACAACCTAGGAGGCCGAAATTCCTAGCTCACGAAACCCTAGGAGGCACGCATCCCTAGGTGGCACAAACACTAGGTTTCACGAAACCCTAGGTGGCTCAAACACTAGGTGGGCTAATTAGGTTAACAACAAATTGAGATAGAATATATTAGAAACCCTAGGTAGCATGGCAACCCATAAGTTGTATTACTAACCAATAGAATCTCATAAATATATTCTCTAATAAAACTTTTGATAAATATAAAAATACTCTTTCACTTTTGAAAACATTTCAAAACATTTTATTTCCAAAATCATGCATCAATATTTTATCATCCAAAATCATAGACTAAAGCTATAATTTGAACATAAAATCTCTCGAATGGAATAGTTACCGAATGACGACCTATACTATCTAATCTTCACAAAGATCTTCAGTATACGGATCATCTCTTCATCTTGATCACAAAGACCCTCCATCTCGAGTCTTGTGTAGTTTTATGTAGATCTTGTTTGAAGCGATTTTCTTTAAAGTTATGCCTGGTTAGCTATAACTTTCATGTTCACTTCCAAAGTTATTCCTGAAGTTGTTATAACTTTGTCTCACAGACTTTATCAAAGTTATGCCTAACTTTGATCTTTCTTCTCATAATTGTTGCTAGCTATAATAAGACTAAAGCACACAATTACACGCATATGATATATCGAGTAAAACATATTATCACGTAAACACATGTCATTATCAAAACTATGAAATTGGTCCAACACCTTTCCTGGCTTCTTGAACTTCGGCTTCCCTACAGCTAGGTCGGCCTGAGCCTTGCCTTTACCCTTACCCTTGTTTGCAATCATGAGAACGTCCTGCTTCAGGCTCCCACTCAATTTCAGATCCTTCTCAGTCTGTATGAGAAGTGAGTGTAGCTGATGAGGATTTCTCTTCAAATCATTCATAGAGTAATTTGCCCTGAATTGGGCAAAACCATCATGAAGTGAATGAAGCATGCCGTCAATGACCACACTCTCTTTGATTTTGCAATCAAGTGCCTCCAGTTTTTCAAGATTCTCGATCATATCGAGAATGTGTGGGCTTACCGGTTGGCCCTTCTGGAGTTTCGCTTCAAAGAAGCGAGTGGTAAGCTCATACATAACGATCTGCGGTGCTTTTGAGAACTCGTTAGTGAGCGTGGTGAAAATCTTGTTTGCACCTTGGGCAATGAATCGTCTTTGCAAATTGGATTCCATTGAAAAGATGAGTACGTTCTTGATCGCACCCGCCTCCATTACGAAATCACTATAAGCAAGTGATTCATTTGTTCCTGCATTGGGGCCTGGGTTAGGCGGTAGGGGCTCAGTCAAGTACTTGAGCTTAACGTCAGCTATGGCAGCATTCCGTAATAAAGCCTCCCAGTCCGCAAAGTTGGACCCGTTATTCTTCAGTCGTGTGTACTGATTCATGTTTTCCATGAACATCTTAAGCCAGAATTCATGTGACAACCCTCGCGAATGCGGAAAGATAAAACATACAAGCATGTGAATTATATAGCGGAAATATGAAGTTTTTAAAACTTTTATACATGCAAGAAAAAGTAAACGAGGAGTGTCAAATATTACAAACTAAAGTGTGAAATACAACAAAGAGACGAAGTCTCTCAAAATGTTATAAATGTCAAAGTGTTAAGCAAACTAGCTAAAATCGTCTAGAGGTGAAACTTCCAGGGACAACGCCCGCTAGCTCACACCCGAACCCAAAATATCACAAGCAAAAAGTCAACCATGCAAGCCACCTATTTATCCATGAAAAACATGAACGCCACAATCAGTGGGGAGTAACTCTGGGTTCTCCCAGCCATATCACATTAAACGTACATAAAAGGAAATACAAAATAGAAGCATGCATATATAGATATACATGTGAAATACGATAAGGATAGATAGGCAATTCAATATATAATGATAAGAGTATATGGAATAAAAATCCGAATCCATCATGTTATACAAAGACTCGGGGAAGACACTCTTAGGCAACCGAATACGCTCACTAGGGCTTACATCTCACCGTTAGCGGTATAAGTTTGATAAGATTGAGACTCGACAACCAAACCATGCCAAATCATTCAATGATCAATCATATAATCATTCATGTAATCATCCATCCAAACACAACAACACAATGACGACATCTCTCCCGGTAAATGAAACGCACTAGCACCCGTTTGTACATGGCAAGTATGATTAAAAGGCATCACGAGATAAGACATTTCCGAACGCCTACAAGATTCAATTCATTTCGTATATGTAGACTAATTTCCTTCTGGTAGACGACGATAATAATAAGGTCCTATATAAACCATTGGCCAGAAGACTCTCGGAATCAGACATGTTCCGATTCGACAGGTGGTTTAAGCCGTTCCACAGCCCAAGACTCGGTCAATCAATGACGCTGAGTACCCCAAATTCGGTAGAAACAATTCACGAAAGAGGCGGAAAAGAGCACAAGCCTCATAACAAGCGGTACGCTACATGCAAATAACACCACCTCGCAAGTACACAACATTTGACGGCCGGGTCGATCAACGCATAGCGTTCGCCTCCCAACAACGTCGTCGTATGCCCACTAACACATTAAATTAACCAGTAGGATACCTCCCCGTTCCGACATTCCAGCCTTACGAACGTGGAGGTAGCCAAGGGAATGAGAGTACAAACCACATAACAAAATAGTGCTCAAACCGTAACATTTGTAAAAACCGACTCAAAGTGGGACATACCAAAAACCGTCATAAAACATGAGAATAGGGAATTATATAAACTTAAATATGATAAAAATGAATCAATACATGATACATAAGCATTAGAACAAGTTTATGAAGCATAATGAATAAATACATAGATCACCTCTCCAAAACAACGTCTTTGGAAACCAACTAAAACAAGGGTCCACTTCAAACGGTCATAACTAGAGTTCTAGACATGAAAATGCAGAAATTCCATATGGAGGTGATAGCTTATCCTCTTACGGTTCCAACGGGATGTCACAAGCCCAAAACAAGCAAGTAACGAAGGAGATATGATCATTTTACGCAAAGGGGTCAGTGCAGTGAAACTGCACAAGTCACGACCGTGACTTGTATTTCACGCTCGTGAAACCCTCTGTTACGCAAGGGTAAAAGATCAGCCACTATTTCACGCCCGTGTCTTGAGTCTCACGACCGTGACTTGGGTCAAGACAACTCCAATTTGTTCTAAACTCAACCATCATCAACTATTATCATGAACATCACTTCTCATATCAATTCTCATAACAATTCTTAACAAACAACAAGTATCATCATCAACAATCATCAACTAACAACAATCATCATCAATAACATGAATCCTAAGCTTTCTAATCGTATTCTAAATAAGAATTCTAACATAGAAGCATGTAAAACACGTAAATGATATCGAGTAACCCTTCACCGTTACCTTTTCGCGTCTTTAATCGAGATCTAGAAAGTCTCCACCTACAATTAGATACAAAATATGAATATCATTCACCTTGAGAAAGACGGTTAATTTTAAAAGCGAGAAAGACGGTAATTTTATTACCAATACGGATAGAGGAAGATGAGAGGGGAAGAATAAGACGAACTTACGTGAATTTGAGCAAGAAATGAGCGAGATATGACGAATCTAAGCTTGGATGATTATGGAAGCTAGGTTTTGATTTGGGTTTCTTAGTGATGAAGTAATGTTGAGTTGTGAGAATGAAATAGGTTAGGTGTAGTATGAGGGAGTATGAAGGAAAAGTCAAGAAAAAGTCAAAGACGACTTAAGACGGGTTTTACTTGAAATCTCGCGGAAATTCCAAATACGAACTCGGAAATTCTAAATTCGACTCGAAAAATTAAATTCTAAATTAAAACTAAAATTCGCTTAAAAGTATCCGTAAAATATTTTCACTATAAAAATAGGGTACATTTGCGGGTGTTACAATCACCCCACCTTTTAAAAAGTTTCGTCCTCGAAACTTGAGAGTAGAAAACAAAAGTATCTAGGAAAAGAATCGGTTTTCAAAATTAATACGAAAAATTTTATAAGGGAAAAATTTATGAAACGAGGTTCATCTCGAAAATGGTTTAAGGAAATTTTTCATAAGTGCGAAACTTACTTACAAATCTCAAGAGTGCCCGTCGCAAACGAGAACTCAAATTATCCAAATCAAATTAAAGTCGAAATAGTGAAATCGAAGTTCAAAACAAACGTTAGTAAGTGAAGGACTAGTTACCAGACGTCTCCAATAACAAGTCCAAACATCCAACCAAACGCAAAATCCAGGTATAAAAGCAAAAGAAATCTATTTTCTCCAAAAAGGAGGTACAAAAACCATCTTAAGACTTCTTTGAAACGTTAAATTCGAAATATAATATGGAAATTTGAAGGTTTTCTCAAAGATAAAATCAAATAACAAGACATTACACGTACATAGAGCGACTCGATTATCAAGTTCACAAATCACGATAACAAAATATATACCAAACACGCAAAAACAAAACAAATCGAACTCTTAGGGATAAGAAGATCACGATGAAAACGGCAGGAAGATCTATAAGGATTCGACATCACTAACTCTACTAAATAAACTAGTCTTCAAGAGAATGTAATTTACCTCAATTACACTTTAACCATCCTAAATCGCCAAACTCCATAAACATTATTTACAACAATCACAATCAAAGCAACAAACATAATTATCTAAGATCCAACTAGCTTCATCCCAGATCTCACGACAAGGAAAAATCCACAATCCATTATCGGTTATAAGGATTCTTGAATACGCCATAACATCCTTAATTCGATCATTACTACGCTCGAAGCCTCAAATATAAATAGTCACATTAGCAAACTATGGTGGTTACTAATCCTCAAGATAAATGGGTTCACCATTCTAACTCTATAATCCCTAACATCTGAGCACTCACTATCCAAAGCTTGCAACGAACATTTCTCAATCTCAAACTATGATTCCTTAAGAATAAAAGAGAATTACTAATTCCAAACTACAAATGACCAATCACTTGGCAAATCAAACAACCATTCAATCATCTAGATCATCTAAAACTCAAAATGAATCGATTTTCATTTATGACAAAACTCCTCAAACTTTGGGTACCAACTCAATTACCCTAAAGCAAAGTCTCTTTTAGAATACACCAATTAGAGACATATAATTCCCAAATGATATCTTAAGCAACCGTTATAATACCCATCAACAACGAACTATCATCACGCTCAACTCGATTCCCAAAGTAGCAGTACAATAGCAAGCTCAATAAATGAAGCCATCAAGAGAGTACAATACCACCAACAGATTCATCCTAAGGTTTAAATCTCAATCCTATTTATGGTCAAAATCAACACGAAGCTAGCTAACAACCTAATCATCTCACCAGAGGAAAGACATTGACACCATGACCTTGGAAACGATAGGAGATTTCGAGGGAAACACGAACGCGATAAGATCGGACGAAAATTAGAGGAATGCTAGAGAGAGGGAGCCAAAAGCTAGATATTGGATAGCTATAGCTATGAAGATAGCCAAGCAAAGGAAAAGATAAGAGAAAATAATTTCCAAGGAATCGGGTTTAGTAGGAACTTGCATGAAAGGAAATGGAAAGGGATAATGGCACGAGAAAAAAGGTTTAAGTTTTAATCCACAAAATTCCCTTTTCAAACTCAGGGCGATAGCAAAGCAACTCATCCCGATAACAAAGGTCTCTCACAAGGGACCATCGTACCACAAATCATCAAAGTAAGGTACACCTAGATTTAACAAATCGATTACAACCCAATTCATCCATCCCTTCATATAACACGGATTCCCAATTGCGAAATTGCAACTCAAGCATAGAAACATTCTCTCAACTCCAAAATTTGATACATTCCCAAAGGTTTCAAAACCGAATGACTAACAAGGACTTCTTCATACAAATCTCTTTTCAACTCTTATGGCCAACAAGGTAAAACACCATACAAAACGTCATTATCAACATCATATAGCCCACGAGTTCATTATTAACAAAGTACAACCTCAAGTCAAAACATCATCATTAACGTCCTAAGGTATTTCCATCATAGCTCACATCATCGAATCTCGCTCATATCTATAATCCTCAAGTAATATGGTTCAACTTACCAAAACCTTACTAGCTCAAACGAGTCTCCGATACCACAAGATAAGATCATATCTTTAAATCGAAGAACTACAGCCAAAAGCTTTTCCACCAAGCCTATACTCACAAACACACAAAAGGAAACCACAAGACGTCACTTAATCTCAAAAGTATTTCGCACCTCAAGATATCATTCAAAGCTTCCTATTTACACCAATTAGACCTATCATAAGCATGGTCTTCAAAACAATACTAAACTTCTAAGTCCAAAAGACTAAATTACTAATGAGTTAAGAAGTCATAGCCAACTCATTCGACCTTACACCATCGAATATCATGAACTATTTACACCTTAGTCATGACAAGCATCAAGCATTAAAATCCTCAAACTTATCTTACTACCTTTCCTTAGAGTTACAACCAATCATCAATATAGGGTGAATTAAGATCTACACCATTTTCCTCAAATCACAAATTCATTCTAACAACACTAATATTCCACAAAATTTCAAGTTCTTCCGACCAAGTACGATATGCCACAAACAAAAAGGGTAAGGTGTCCACAAGAATGTTACAAGAGGAAGGTAAGGATACCAATTGTAAGATGGAGTAACTATCAAGAGTAATTTCCAAGAGGCAAACAATTTGGAAGAGAAAGAAGCACTTAGATAGAAAGAAGAGATCATAATACATTAAGGACGAGAGAATACATCGATGAGGAAGAAATACACTTAAATTAGGCTTGTAAATCTTCAATCTTCGGTAGAGAATACTTCTCCTAGGTAACACATGATCCACCTTAAGACGGTAGATACAAACAAACATAACATCACTAAACACAATCAACAAACAAGTTAGAACCTAACAAACATCAAGTACACCAAAGACTACCAAGTAAAGTCCTTAATTTCTACCCATCTCTCATTTATTATTTCAAGGTCAAGTAGTTTAAGTTTAGGGTTCACGTGTGTGCGTCGGGAGCGATAAAGCTCTGATACCAACTGTGACAACCCTAGCGAATGCGGAAAGATAAAACATACAAGCATGTGAATTATATAGCTGAAACATGAAGTTTCTAAAACTCTTATACACGCAAGAAAAAGTAAACGAGGAGTGTCAAATATTACAAACTAAAGTGTGAAATACAACAAAGAGACGAAGTCTCTCAAAATGTTATAAATGTCACAGTGTTTAGCAAACTAGCTAAAATCGTCTAGAGGTGAAACTTCCAGGGACAACACCCGCTAGCTCACACCCGAACCCAAAATATCACAAGCAAAAAGTCAACCATGCAAGCCACCTGTTCATCCATGAAAAACATGAACGCCACAATAAGTGTGGAGTAAGTCCGGGTTCTCCCAGCCATATCACATTAAACGTACATAAAAGGAAATACAAAATAGAAGCATGCATATAAAGATATACATGTGAAATACGATAAGGATAGATAGGCAATTCAATATATAATGATAAGAGCATATGGAGTACAAATCCGAATCCATCATGTTATACAAAGACTCGGGGAAGACACTCTTAGGCAACCGAATACAATCACTAGGGCTTACATCTCACCGTTAGCGGTATAAGTTTGATAAGATTGAGACTCGACAACCAAACCATGCCAAGTCATACGATGATCACAATTAATCCATCATATTATCATCCATTCAAACATCCAATATATTGACGACATCTCTCACGGTAAATGAAACGCACTAGCACCGTGTACATGGCAAGTATGATTAAAAGGCATCCACGAGATAAGACATTTCCCTGAACGCATACAAGATTCAATTCATTTCGTATATGTAGACTAATTTCCTTCTGGTAGGACGACGATAATAATACGGTCCTAGTCTAAACCTGGCAAGACTCTCGGAATAAATCATGTTCCGATTCGACACGCGATGACGTTTCGCATCCAAGACTCGGTCAATCATAGACGCCGAGTACCCCAAATTCGGTCGATAATTCACGAAAGACGCGGAAAAGAGCACAAGCCTCATAACAAGCGGTACGCTACATGCAAATAACACCACCTCGCAAGTACACAACATTTGACGGCCGGGTCGATCAACGCAAAGCGTTCGTCTCCCAACAACGTCGTCGTATGCCCACTAACACATGCAATTAAGCAGTAGGATACATCCCCGTTCCGACATTCCAGCCTTACGAACGTGGAGTTAGCCAAGGGAATGAGAGTACAAAGCACATAACAAAATAGTGCTCAAACCGTAACATTTGTAAAAACCGACTCAAAGTGGGACATACCAAAAACCGTCACAAAAACATGCGATACAAGTGAATGGAATATCATATATTCGAAACATTAATATTATAAGTCACAACGTAAAATTATACTATAAACGAACCATGCGAACTATTATAAATTAAGAATTTAGGAAATTATAAGAAATATATCCAGCGTGTTGCCGGCCGGTCACCCGGCTTGCGCCACAAGCATAACACAAAAACTCATCAAAAATGCAGCGTGTTCCCAGCCGGTCAGGGGGCCGGCGGCCGGGCACCCAGCCGGGAGCACCACTACACAAAAAAACCAACTTTCAGTTCTGATGTATTCCCAGCCGGTGGGCAGACCGGCGGCCGGTCACCTGGCTGGGAACCCCAGTTCACCCGTGAGTACCAATTCAAGGTTCTATCATTTCCAATTCTCATAATTTAGTTCTATCAATTATCAACAAGCAATAATCATTATCAACAATCATCAACTAACAACAATCATCATCAATAACATAAATCCTAATCTTACTAATCGTATTCTAAATACGAATTTTAACATAGAAAACACGTAAAACACGTAAATGATATCGAGTAACCCTTCACCGTTACCTTTATGCGTCTTTACTCCGCGTCAAGGTCCTCTTCAATTCAATCAAGAAGTAGTCTTTGTCGGGATCTTGGAGGTCACCACCTACAAATAGTTAATAAAAGATGAATATACTTCACCTTGAGAAAGACGGAAAGTTTGAAAAGCGAGAAAGACGGTAATTTTATTATCAATAAGGATAGAGGAAGATATGAGGGGAAGAATAAGACGAACTTACGTGAATTTGAGCGAGAAATGAAAGAGTTATGACGATTCTAAGCTTGAAAAGATTATGGAAGCTAGGTTTTGGGGTTTTCTTAGTGAGGAAGAAAGAGTTGAGTTGTGTGAGTGAAATAGGTTATGAGGGAGTATGAGGGGAGTTAGTGGAAAAAGGTCAAGAAAAGTCAAAGACGCCTTAAGACGTGGTTCACTTGAAATCTCGCGTAAAATCCAAATACGAACTCGGAAATTCTAAATTTGACACGGGAAATTTAATTCTAAACTAAAACTAAATTTCGCTGAAAATTATCCGTAAAATATTTTTACTATAAAAATAGGGTACATTAGCGGGTGTTACACAAATTGCACTTGAAAATGCATAATTTTTTCATTGTGAGCCCATTTTATAACCTCGCGAATATCGATTGCTTCTGCTTGGGAAGAGCTTTCATCAAAACATCTTTTCACATGCATGTATACTTGTCACCCATGTGGATCAAAAACAACCCACCCTATAGAAGCTTGTGGAGTTGAAAACCAACCCGCATCAACTTTTGCCCGGACTGTTTGGAAATTTCCAAAACCTTTTATCATATAGAAAGGGAAGTCGTTCCTGATCTTGTCCCCCATCCTCTCTTCTTCATGAACTTCACATCTTTTTTTGAGTTGAATCCGGTCGTTTTTCGTATATCGTTTGCTGCGATAGTTGAATTTTCCTCCCCTTCTTGAATACCAAAAAGAAGTTGAGGTGAAAAGAATGTGTTCTGGAAGATAATCCTATTCTGAGTAATCCATATACTCCATAAGATAGATATGAAAATGATAATAGTCGTAAGACTATCATCCCTTGAAGATAAATAACCACACCAATTAATAATCCAGCAGTCTAGTGAAACATGGGCATCATTTCCAGCACAGATCCCTAAAGGGGACGTGACCCATATCCTTTTGATTGCCTCGTAATTCCGGAATAAATGAGAGATGGATTCAGTGGTTCCAGAGCAGTTACATAAAGGACAGATTGGGTCAATTTGAATGTGTCGCTTTATGAATTCTTCCTTAGTAGGTAGCGATTGTACCAAGATTTTCCAAAGCAGGACTCTCCATGTATGGGGTGAAGGTAAGAACCAAACTTTTTTCCGACAGAAGTCTTTGGCAATGGAGCTAATCCTATTAATATCTTTGTTGGACCCCTTTTTGTCTAGATAAAGCTTTAGTGCGTAAGCATAACCACTTTTGACATAATAGTTACCAGACGGCCTTGGTGTCCATAAAATAGAATCCTGTGTTACGGAAGGACAAATTGGAATAACACTTATTTTCCTAGTCCATTCATCCTCAAAAATCTTGTATATCAGATCATAGTTCCATTTCATTCTTGGCAGAATTAAGCCTTTAATTGTTTTTTGAAGTAATGAGGGTGGTGGAGGGAAGCCTAAACTTGTTATTGCTCGGTACCGATCCGTTGATCCATCTAGAATTCCATATATTGAGATTTGCTTGAGGTCCAATTTGCCAGCTCAGGTTTGGCATGAGGTGTGTTTTTCCCCCAATTATTGAAATAGTTAAGATACGGATACATTGTTTTACAAAGAATTATTTTCAAAATATTAACATGTCGCTATAATTATATATAGACCATCAAAACGATCAACGGAGTCCATTTGGGTTTGGTCAGATCAAATTGCTCCAGCTTCCATGCAACCATTAGTTTAACCACAAATTCTCAATGACGACGGGCACTATCCGTCATATGCTGAAGATGAATAGTTTTCTCTCACAATATGGAAGTGATGAAGGCATACGAAGGGCAAATAGAGCCCCCTACTTGCGTATTGTGGGAGGGGAACTATTCGTCTTCAGCTTGTGCCGGATAGTGCCCGTCTTTAGTGAGATAAAATGTAGTTTAACTTACAGAACATTGAATTATGAATTACTCTTTAGTCTGTTCTATATTATGCGTTGATACTACTTAATTATCTTTAATCAAACAGTCCGATAAAATCCCGCAGACCGGTGTACTCGGTCGATTACAAGATGTACTTGGTCGAGTACACTGCACTCGGCCGAGTAAACATTATACTCGGCCGAGTGCCAACCAGGCAGAAGGTTGCCTAACTGACACACGAATCACACTCGGCCGAATAAACTCTACTCGATCGAGTACATAACCCACTCGGTCGAGTGACCTCTACTCGACTGAGTACAAGGTACTCAGAAATACGGAGTATTACAAGGGTGGCAGCCTGATGCTAAGGTGACCACTGCGGTGGGCCTCCGGTTATTGTTACTTGGTGGTTGTCGGATGGTTACTTTTACTGTCTTGTAGTTTGATCGGCGTATTTTGTTACTGACCCCGTTTGTATTTTCTAAAACTGATGTGATCCATTGAGGAATGGTGAGCAGGTGACCGGCAGTTAAATTGTTGAGCTCGCGTTGGGGGACTTGATGGGATTGCCGCTGATAAGCCATAACTACCGCAGTCTTTTAGTTTATCCTAGATATTCACTGTTACTTTACTTTGGTTAGATTGGATTATTCTCAAGACGGTGTGTCGTCTGGAGTTTTGAACAATGTAACTATATTTAAACTATTGATTTAATAAGTAATGTTCTATTATGGTCTATTTGATACGTAGTACCTCCGGCAACCGAGATGGTAGCTTCCTGATGTACTAAGGATATCTTGTAAGGCTATTTGGTATATGGGGGTGCTACAATATATGAATCTGACTTTCTTATTAGGATTACCTATAGGTTGTTATTAACTTATTACTCGTATGATAGGTTAGTAGACCGAATTATGGGTGTTTTCCTGTGCCGCGTGGAGGCGAGTGTTAGGGGAGTATTGGTTGTATGTGTCTGTCAATTAGGACATCTTTAGCATGGTTGGCATAGTCTCATGTTTTGTGTAATAGAGTCATTTGTAAGGTGGTTTCTTATGATGGTTATGTGGTTATGTCAGTCTCCATTGGTTAGTCAGAGTATCGAATTTTGAGAGAGTGGGCTATTTATGTGTTGAGCATATGGATACATGTAGTTTCACCGTTATCGTATCGTTAGCTGTTGTTTTGTATGTCTAGAGTATAGTCTAATAGGTGGACATTATTAGTCGCAATTGTTGGCTTCCTCTTCTTTTAGATTTTGGTAGAGAGGCTTGGTTGTTCGGGTATTTCCGCATGTGATTTTGGATGTTTTGACTTGGTGGGTATGAGGAAGTCGCGAGATTTGGGTTGTGGTGTACCATGTTTTGAGTTGATGAATTCGTTGTTGATGAGGATCAAATTTGAGGACCTTGGGTGGACGAAGATTTCAGGTTGAGTATTATGTGGTTGAGATATGGCGAGGATAATATGAGTGATCGTGGTAAATGATTGATCTAATGTTTCTTGTTCAGGATTTTTGGGTTGATTCTAGGTGATGTGAGGAATGCATGGTGTTTGGGATTATAGTATATTTGGCGGTGTTGGCGTTAGGGTATTAAGTAGTTTCGGTATGACGGGATGATGGCAATAAAGGAAATAGATAAGAGTTTCATGAGGAATTGGGTCAGAGGGCATATCACCGTTTTTAGAAGAGTAGGTTATCGCATAGTGGTTAGATTGATTTTTTAAAATATTTAGAAAGAATGGTAATTGGTTGGTAAATTAAGTGAATTATTGATTAGTTTTATTATTGAGGTATTATTATTGGCATGGATGCGGAGTCGTGATATTAGTTATTTGGTGATGATCAATTTTGATTATGTGAACGAATGAAACTATTTGGTACGGTGGTAAACATGAATCCAATTTTGATCATTTGATGTTGTTAGTTTAGAAGCCTTATGATAGAATCCTATTTTGGTAAGAGTCGATGTCTTGTTATTGTTGGAACCTTGAGTTCATGATGTTCTATCGGGTTGTGACAGTTTTGGAGGGTACCTTTGGGTATGTGATGGTGCTAGTGTTGCTTGAATGCTTGGTTTCTTTTGTTGGTAATGAGGGTATGAACTTCGAGGACGAATTTGATTTTAAGGAGGGAAGATTGTAATACTCCGTATTAGTTTTGTAAGACTTTTTCCTTAACATTGGTCTTAGTTGTGTTTGACGGAGACTTCGTGTTTTCTTCGTGGTGAGTTGTTATAGTTCATGTGTAATTTTTTTTTATAATCGGGTTTGAGTGGCGGGTTTTGATTTTTAAATAGTGTTTTTCGAGTGGAAACGACATTTTAAACAAGAATGCAAAGCACAATTAACGTTTTTTGAACTTTTTTCAAATTATTTTTGGGATTATTTCAATTTGGTTAATATATATAATTGTTGTATTGATTTTAATATCTTAGAAATTGTAATTTGATTGGGAGAGTTGTTACTCAAGTTAGTTGAAAATTTGATTAAAAACAAAATGAAACATAATAAAATTACAATTATGCAAATTATTATGTATAATGATTATTCCATGTAAAAGTGATAACATTTGAATTTAAATAATCAGTTATTAGTTTATTTTATTTCTAATTATTGAGTAATATAACTGTTTTTGTTGGGTCTGATTGTCTAATTAATCGTTAATTAGATAATGTTTGCATTTATTATATGTTAAATATTTATATGATCATATTCTTTTTATTCATCTTTATAGTGATTCAACTATAATCTTGAGTTTAACATTGGAAAATTTGTATGACTAATATAGAAATATTGGTTAAGGAGGCCGTAAATTATGAATTTTACATATATCTCTATGATTAAATGGTAACTCTATGATTATATGATAACTCATATAGTAATCTCTTATCTTCTTAAAGCCAAATTCTATAAAAAGGGTTTGTATGAATTTGGGTAACAAATCTGAAAAATATTTTTTTCGTATTTTATTATAAGTTATTGATTTATGTTATTTCTTCCCCGATAAAATTTGGTCTGTGACAATTAGATAAAAGTATGTATCTTTTTGTCAAAAAATTGAGTTTAATTTTATTTTTATTCTTTAATTATTGGATTAGGAGAAAACCAATTCATGAGTGGGGAAGGATAGGAAGGTGGCGGCTATTACCAGGTTGTAGTGGTCAGCGAGTTTTGACGTCGTGGCCAAGTACGTGTTGACATTTTTTCGTCGAAGTGACACAATGTTCTGCTTGTTGGAGATTAGTAATCCCATGTGTTAGCAGTAACCTAAGAAATCCACTCAGAAAGGCACGTTTCATCATTTGACCCACTCCAATTGATTCACTTTGATTGTCATATTGAATGGGAGAAGTGTTCTTTTTGCCAATTACGGAAACACGTTTTTTCCGTTAAAAAAATCAATAATGTATTTTTCGGAATTTGATTACTCCAGATGATAAATATTATTAGTATTAGTTATTGATTCGTAATAAATCATTTGTTTAGTTTATGACTTAGTTGTTAAGTTGTGTTACTAAAAGTGGTTTTTCATTTAGTTTACAACTTAATCGTTAAGTCGTGTTATTAATTTTTAGTTTGATTCTAAATCGTTAATTTGTATAATGAATGCTTCATTATTATTCCGTATTTAAAATATGTTGGTTGTATGTCATTATATTATGTTGATATTTTGAATACGGCGGTTGAATGCCATCATATTTGATAATGTGATTGCTACTGGTGACTAATATGGACCAAACTAGGTTGGTTTACAATATGTGTATAGTTATGCGTTGTAATAATGATTTTTCATTTTTTTATCCGAGCATGCATAATTATTTTAGTTCATATGATTGCGGCCGCATCGAATTGCAATGTAATATAATTTATTGCTCTCTTTTAATTTTTATTAGCTAGCAGTAATTAGTAAAAATTCAATCCCCTCTATATATAAAAGCTGAGTTATTTCCAGCCTTTGCTGAGTTATTTTCAGCCTTGGCTGGAAAAAACTAACTTTTTCCCCCCTTTTCTTGGGGGTAGGACCCACCGTAAATACCATTTAGTTTACCTCTCTCCTCCCCTCTGCATTTAATTATTCTCTCTCATGTCTTCTTCTTTAATTTCAAACATTATAATATGATATAATACATGATATTTATGATGATTGGGTTAATATGATATTTACATTTAAAAATCAAGTCGAAAAAATTAAAAATACATTCATAAAAAAAAGGGAATTGGATTATTATTATTATTATTATTATTATTATTATATACAAAAATAACATACAAATACAAATTTTTACAATTCAATCTCATCTCATAAATATTACAGTCCATATATATATATATATATAGGTAAGATCCGGTGAGTCCACCTAAATATTTGAGTCCGTGAGTCCAGCTATACAATATCACAGATTACACATAACAATATCACTGGTTATACTAAACAATATCACGAAAAAAATCAGTACAGAAGGGTGAAAAATATTATATGTAATATTACTCGTCGTTGACGACGACCACCTACCCACTAATAACAGTGACATATCCAAGCACCTAGATGACACAAGAAAACAATTATCCAGCACCATCATCACCCATTAATTATCCCTTGTTTTCTTTTCAATCTTCACATTAGTCCACCCTTACACATTATTCCTACTCAGAGCTCACACCACTCCCAATCGCAACAAAATTTGTCATTATCGTCGTTGGATTAGGGATCTCGTTGTCGGCTATGAAGAAAAATGCCATAAGCAAAGAAGCTATATACAATAATTTTCGGTGAAACACCGATAATAATGACTTTCCGGCTAAAAAGGGCAAGAGAATTATGGTGTTTGTCGGAGTTTCGGTATTGGAATCAAATGGTGTGAAAAAAAGTATGAAAAAAAAAGCTAGTGTTAGTGCGCTAAAAAGTGGTTCAGTGGTGTGATATTGTATAGGATATTCCGTGATATTCTTTAGTATAACTTGTGATATTTAATCATGGACTCACGGACTCAAAAAGATAGGGTGGACTCACGTGATCCTAATTCTAAATATATATATATATATATATATATATTACAGTCTATATATAGTCCGGGAAAAAAAGAAAAAAAGAGAGATGTAATTTTAATATATTAGTTCGGTGTTAACCTTTTCATTGAGACTTAAAGGCGGCGTGTATGTAATATACAAATGAATTTAGGGATGATATTGAATGGGCCATTACATACTAGATTTGTCCCATGTTTTTGTTGTTGCTTCCAATGTTCATTAAAGAAAGTGTTATTATCATGTTAAAAATATATAAATGGAAAGAAACGATGGTTAAAGTGTACTTTTTACGATAAAAAATAAGCACAATTTATACACCAAAATTAACATATATAAATAGATTATATAAATAAATAATCGTTATTATTGTGTAAATATATAAATGGAAAGAAACGATGGTTAAAGTATGTAACACATTGATAAAAGCAAAAAAGCTATTAAAAATATATAAAACTATATTTAAAAATATTATACTTAATACAAATTTTTTCTAAAAGCATAATTATTGCACGAGATTAAAACTAGTGTAATAAGAAGACGAAGTTCAGAGAAGATAAGGGGATGGAGATCCAAAAATATTCGAGGGAGGTTTCTTGAAATATGGCGAACCAAAAGATATAAAGTAGCTTCAATGAAAATGGTTTTTAGACTAGGATCACGTTTTATTGTTGCTTTATTTTCTCACATTTATACTTGTTTAATTTATGCATGTGGTTAGTTTATGTTATGAGTTCACGTATAAAATAGCATCATAAACTTGTTACCAGGAGGTGATATTGAGTTTAAGTGTTTTTTCAAACAACATTTATTACGCCTTAGAACACGAGGGATAAGTTCTGCTAGAGCAAAGTGTCACTTGTATTGTCAAGAATAATGGAGTGACTTTATAAAACGTACAAGAAACTATCAAAAGACAATGTTTTGGGTTTTGAAACAAAGAGTAATAAATTGTTATAATTAGTAAATCGTCTAGTTACCCCAATCACTATTAATTAAAGGTTGGGCCACAGTTTGTTTGATTGATAGTGGGAAAGGATCTTGGTAAATACCTTTTTCGAAAATGGGAAATTATTATTTGAATGAGGTAACAAGATATTTTAAAGGACTGTTTGAATGTTATTTTGATGAACATTGTTATTTACTTGCCTATTGTAATTTTATGTAGATATCATGTGTCATAACAACAACAAAAATGCATTTAATTTCTGTTATATCCTAGAGAAGGACAAATTGAATGCTAGTAATAGTAGGATGAAGATTAGAAGTCGTTAATACTACAATTAACCTAACAAATTAACTATTTTTAAAACCTAACTTCTCTCTAAACTACCCAAATTAAACAATTAGTAAATTGAAGGCAAGGGTCGGACCAAAGAGAAAGCGGTAAAAACTATGCTAGACTTAAACTCTTGCTAATCCTTAATTAAGACAAAGATCACTAATTAAGACACATTAAATTTTTACTAATTACAAACGAATATTTGTAATGGAATACATGTAGGAATTAGGATGACATATAGGAGAATTTGAGGTTTGAATAGTAACATTAGAGCATAAAAATGGTAACTCCGTGAAAGAAACAATGCAACAAACACTTCATGTGCAGAAGCAATAAATGAGAAAGACTTGGTGTAACACCCGCAAATGTACCCTATTTTTATAGTAAAAATATTTTACGGATACTTTTCAGCGAAATTTAGTTTTAGTTTAGAATTAAATTTTCCGTGTCTAATTTAGAATTTCCGAGTTCGTATTTGGACTTTACGCGAGATTTCGAGTAAGTTACGTCTTAAGACGTTTTTGGGCTTTTTCTCATGTTTTCCACTTGCTCCTTCATATACTCCCTCACAACCCTAACTCCCTCATTCAACTTCTCTTCTTCCTCACTAAGTAACCACCCAAAGCTTAAGCTCCATATTTGATCGATCTTAAGATCATCGCTACGCCTTCATTTCTCGCTCAAATTCACTGAAGTTCGTCTTATTCCTTCCCTCTCATCCTCCTCTATCCGTATTGGTAATAAAATTTCCGTCTTTCTCACTTTTCAATTTATCCGTCTTTCTCAAAGGTGAATTATATTCATCTTTTGTCGTCTTTTTTTAGGTGGAGACCTTCAAGAACCCGATGAGGATTTCTATCTAGTGGAGGAAGACTTAGAAATCGTTTGAAGACGCGTAAAGGTAACGGTGAAGGGTTACTCGATATCATTTACGTGTTTTACATGCTTTCTATGATAGAATTCGTTTTTAGAATACGATTAGTAAGCTTAGGAATTGTATTATTGATAATGATTGTTGTTAGTTGATGATTGTTGATGATGAATATTGATTGTTGATAATTGTTAGAAAGTAAATATGAGAATTGAAATGGATTGAGCAAGTGTAGAATGCTCACGGTGGACTGGGGTTCCCAGCCGGGTGACCGGCCGCCGGTCTGCCCACCGGCTGGGAACATATCAGTAGGAAAATGTGATTTTTGTGTGTAAAGGTGCTCCTGCACGGGGTACCGGCCGCCGGCCTCCAGACCGGCCTGGAACACACTGCACTTTCTTTGTGATTTTTGGATTTTGCTTGATGCGCGAGCCAGGGTACCGGCCGCCGGTCCTCTGACCGGCCGGCAACGCGGCTGTATATTTTTCTTATAATTTCTAAAACTCGTAATTTATAATAGTTCGCATGATTCGTTTATCGTATAATTTTACGTAGTGACTTATAATATTAATGTTTTGAGTATATGATATTTCATTCGCTTGTATCACATGTTTTGTGACAATTTTTGGTATGTCCCACTTTGAGTCGGTTTTTACAAATGTTACGGTTTGAGCACTATTTTGTTATGTGCTTTGTACTCACATTCCCTTGGCTACCTCCACGTTCGTAAGGCTGGAATGTCGGAACGGGGAGGTATCCTATTGCTTAGTTGCATGTGTTAGTGGGCATACGACAACGTTGTTGGGGAGCGAACGCATTGCGGTGATGCGACCCGACCGTCACATGTTTGTGGTACCTTGCGAGGGGTGTTGTTTGCATGTAGCGTAACCGCTTGGTTATTAGGCTTGAGCTCCTTTTCCGCCTCTTTCGTGATTTATCTACCGAATTTGGGGTACTCGGCGTCATTTGATTGACCGAGTCCTTTGGATCGAAATGTTATCGCAAGTCCGAAACCCCTGGAAAATGCGATTCCGGATTCTGGCCAGTTTAGACTAGACCGTAAATATTATGTCGTCCTACCGGGAGGAAATTAGTCCACATATACGAAATGAATTGAATCGTGTATGCGTTCAGGGAATATTTTATCCCGTGGATGCCTTTTACTCATACTTGCCATGTACACGGTGCTAGTGCGTTTCATTTACCGTGAGAGATGTCGTCATTGTGTCGGTGTGTTTGGATGGATTATTACATGAATGATTATATGATTGATCATTGAATGACTTGGCATGGTTTGTTTGTCGAGTCTCAATCTTATCAAACTTATACCGCTAACGGTGAGATGTAAGCCCTAGTGAGCGTATTCGGTTGCCTAAGAGTGTCTTCCCTGAGTCTTTGTATAACATGACTGATTCGGATTTGTATTCCATATGCTCTTATCATTATATGTTGATTTTGCCTATTTATCCTTATCGTATTTCACATGTATATCTATATATGCATGCCTCTACTTTTGTATTTCCTTTTATGTACGTTTAATGTGATATGGCTGGGAGAACCCGGAGTTACTCCCCACTGATTGTGGCATTCATGTTTTTCATGGATGAACAGGTTGCTTGATTGGATGACTTTTTGCTTGGTATTTTGGGTTCGGGTGTGAGCTAGCGGGCGTTGTCCCTGGATGAAACACCTCTAGACGTTATTTAGCTTGTTTGCTAATCACTTTTACTTTGATAACATTTGGAGAGACTACGTCTCTTGTTGTAGTATATTTCGTACTTTGGTTTGTAATATTTGACACTCCTCGTATACTTCTTCTTGCATGTATAAAAGTTTTAAAAACACCGTATTTTCCGCTATTTAATTCACATGCTTGTTATGTTTTATTTCCGCATTTGCGAGGGTTGTCACAGTTGGTATCAGAGGTTTATCGCTCCCGACGCACACACGTGAACCCTAAACTTAAATTACTTGACCTTGAAATAATAAATGAGAGATGGGTAGACTTAAGGACCTAAGGTGGTAGTCTTTGGTGTACTTGATGTTTGTTAGGTGCTAACTTGTTTGTTGATTATGTTGAGTGATGTTATGATTGTTTATATCTACCGTCTTAACGTGGATCATGTGTTACCTAGAAGAAGTATCCTCTACCGAAGATTTGAAGATTGACAAGCCTAATTGAAGTGTATTTCTTCCTCATCGATGATTTCTCTCGTCCTTAATGTATCATGCTCTCTTCCTTCTATCTAAGTGCTTCTTTATCATCTAACGTCTTCTCCCCTTAGAGATTACTCTTGTTACTTCCCTCCTCCTTATCAATTTGTATCCTTACCTTCCTCATGTAACATTTTTGTGGATGCCATACCCATTTGTTTGTGGTATATTATACTTGGTCGGAAGAATGTTGAACTTTGTGGAATATTAGTGTTTGTTAGAATGAATTTGTGATTTGAGGAAAATGGTGTAGATCTAATTTCACCCTATAGTGGTGAGAGTTGGTATCCTTGAGGAAAGTGTGGTAAGGTATGTTTAATGATTTTAATGTATAAATGCTTGCCATGACTTGTGTGTAAATAGTTCATGATATTCGATGGTGTAAGGTTGAATGAGTTGGCTATGACTTCTTAACTCATTATTAATTTAGTCTTTTGGACATAGAAGTTTAGTATTGTTTTGAATACCATAGTTATGATAGGTCTAATTGGTGTAAATAAGAAGTTTTGTGACAACCCTCGCGAATGCGGAAATATAAAACATACAAGCATGTGAAATAATATGCGGAAATACGGAGTTTTAAAAACTTTTATACATGCAAGATAGATAAAACGAGGAGTGTCAAAATATTACAAACTAAGTACGAAATACAACAAAGAGACGGGGTCTCTCAAAATGTTAGCAAAGAACAAGTGTTTAGCAAAACTAGCTAAAATCGTCTAGAGGTGAAACTTCCAGGGACAACGCCCGCTAGCTCATACCCGAACCCAAAATAGTCATAAGCAAAAGCCATCCACGCAAGCAACCTGTTCATTAATGAAAAACATGAACGCCACAATCAGTGGGGAGTAACTCCGGGTTCTCCCAGCCATATCACATTAAACGTACATCCAAGGAAATAGAAAAGTAGAGCATGCATACATAAATATATACATGTGAGATACGATAAGGATAGATAGGCAATCCAATATATAATGATAAGATCATATGGAAATCAAATCCGAAACCATCATGTTATTCAAGACTCGGGGAAGACACTCTTAGGCAACTGAATACGCTCACTAGGGCTTGCATCTCACCGTTAGCGGTATAAGTTTGATAAGATTGAGACTCGACAAACAAACCATGCCAAGTCATGCGATGATCACAAGGAATCCAACATATTCTCATCCATTCACGAACCCATACATTGACGGTGACCAATCATGCAATGACCATGCATAATATCATGAAATCACGCATTCAAGAACGACGACACAAGACGACATCTCTCACGGTAAATGAAACGCCCTAGCACCGTGTACATGGCAAGTATGATTAAAAGGCATCCACGGGATAAAGCATTTCCCTGAACTCATACACGATGCTACATTTCGTATATGTAGACTAATTTCCTCCTGGTAGCACGACGATAATAATACGGTCCTAGTCTAAACCTGGCCAGGATCTCGGAATCACGTTTTCCGATTCGACATGCGATAACGTTTCGCATCCAAGACTCGGTCTTACAATATATATGCCGAGTACCCCACATTCGGTAGATCAATTCACGAAAGAGGCGGAAAAGAGCTCAAGCCTCATAACAAGCGGTACGCTACATGCAAATAACACCACCTCGCAAGTACACAACATTTGACGGCCGGGTCAATCAACGCAATGCGTTCAACTCCCAACAACGTCGTCGTATGCCCACTAACACATGCATTTAAGCAGTAGGATACCTCTCCGTTCCGACATTCCATCCTTACGAACGGGAAGGTAGCCAAGGGAATGAGAGTACAAAGCACAAGACAAAATAGTGCACAAACCGTATCATTTGTAAAAACCGACTCAAAGTGGGACATAGCAAAAACCGTCACAAAACATGTGATACAAGCGAATGAAATATCATATATCCAAAACATGAATATTATAAGTCACTACGTAAAATTATACGATAAACGAATCATGCGAACTATTATAAATTACGAGTTTTAGAGATTTTATAAGAAAAACACAGCCGTGTTCCAGGCTGGTGTGGAGGGAGGCGGCCGGTACCCCGGCTCGGAGCACAACTACACACAAAACGCAAGTTTGGAAACTAACTAAAACAAGGGTCCACTTCAAACGGTCATAACTAGAGTTCTAGACATGCAAATACAGAAATCCCAAGTCGAGGTGATAGCTTATTCTCTTACGGTTCCAACGAATGGTCACAAGCCCAAAACAAACAAGTAACGAAGGAGATATGATCATTCTACGAAAAAAGGTCGGTGCAGTGAATTCCCAGCCGGCTACTGAACCGGCAGCCGGTCCTTCGGCCAGGACTACATCCTACCCGAGAACAACATACACAAGTTCAATCATTTTCAATTCTCATATTTAACTTCTATCAACTATCAACAATCAATAATCATAATCAACAATCATCAACTAACAACAATCATCAACAATAACTCAATTTCTAAGCTTTCTAATTGTATTCTAAATACGAATTCTAACATGGAAATCATGTAAAACACGTAAATGATACCGAGTAACCCTTCACCGTTACCTTTACGCGTCTTTAAACGATTACTAAGCCTTCCTAGTCTCCACCTACAAACCATTAGATAATAAAAGACGAATATCATTCACCTTGAGAAAGACGGATAATTTAAAAAGCGAGAAAGACGGTAATTTTATTACCAATACGGATAGAGGAAGGTAAGAGGGGAAGAATGAGACGAACTTACGTGAATTTGAGCAAGAAATGAAGACGTAGCGATCATCCTAAGATCGATCAAGGAAGGGGGTTTAGGTTTTGGTGGTTTGATAAGGAAGAAGGAGATGTTGAATTGTGTTGTGAATGAAAATAGGTTAAGTGGTAGTATGACTTATATAAGGAAAAAGTCAACAAAAGTCAAAGATGGCTCAAGAGTCAAGAAAAGTCAAAGACGACTTAAAAGTCAAGAAAAGTCAAAGACGACTTAAAAGTCAAGAAAAGTCAAAGACGACTTAAAAGTCAAAAAAAGTCAAACTCGCCTTAAGACGGGATTCTCATGGAATCTCGCGGAAATTCCAAATACGAACTCGGAAATTCTAAATTCGGCTCGGAACAAAAAATTCTATATTAAAACTTAAATTTGCTGAAAAGTATCCGTAAAATATTTTCACTAGAAAAATAAGGTACATTTCCGGGTGTTACATACTTTTCAGCGAAATTAAGTTTTAATTTAGAATTTTATTTTCCGAGTCGAATTTAGAATTTCCGAGTTCGTATTTGGAATTTCCGCGAGTTTTCAAGTAAAACCCGTCTTAAGTCGTCTTTGACTTTTTCTTGACTTTTGAGCCGTCTTTGACTTTCGTTGACTTTTTCCTTCATATACTCCCTCAAACCCTAACTCCTTCTTTCATTTTCCATTTACTCTTTCTTCCTCATCAAACCACCAAAACCTTGTCTCCATTTTTGATCCGTCTTAGATTCGTCGCTACTCCTTCGTTACTCGCTCAAATTCACGTAAGTTCGTCTTATTCTTTCCCTCTTATCTTCCTCTATCCGTATTGGTAATAAAATTACCGTCTTTCTCGCTTTTTAAATTATCCGTCTTTCTCAAGGTGAATGATATTCGTCTTTTATTATCTAATTGTATGTAGGTGGAGACTAGGAAGGTTTAGAAACCGTTTAAAGACGCGAAAAGGTAACGGTGAAGGGTTACTCGATATCATTTACGTGTTTTACATGATTTCTATGTTAGAATTCGTATTTAGAATACGATTAGAAAGCTTAGGAATTGTATTATTAATAATGATTGTTGTTAGTTGAGGACTTTTGATGATGATTATTGATTGTTGATAGTTGTTAGAAGTCAATTATGAAAATTGAAAATGTTTGAATATATGTTGAAGGCTCACGGGTGAATTGGTAACACATGTCACGGTCGTGAAATACAAGTCACGGTCGTGACTTGTGCAGTTTCACTGCACTGACCCTTTTCGTAAAATGATCATATCTCCTTCGTTATTTGCTTGTTTTGGGCTTGTGACATCTCGTTGGAACCGTAAGAGGTTAAGCTATCACCTCCATTTGGAATTTCTGCATTTTCATGTCTAGAACTCTAGTTATGACCGTTTGAAGTGGACCCTTGTTTTCGTTGGTTTCCAAACAACGTTGTTTTGGAGAGGTGATCTATGTTTTTATTCATTATGCTTCATAAACTTGTTCTAATGCTTATGTATCATGTATTGACTCATGTTTATCATATTTAAACTTATATGATTCCCTATTCTCATGTGTTGTGACGGTTTTTGGTATGTTCCCACTTTGAGTCGGTTTTTACAAACGTTACGGTTTGAGCACTATTTTGTCTTGTGCTTTGTACTCTCATTCCCTTGGCTACCTTCCCGTTCATAAGGCTGGAATGTCGGAATGGAGAGGTATCCTACTGCTTAAATGCATGTGTTAGTGGGCATACGACGTCGTTGTTGGGAGTTGAACGATATGCGTTGATCGACCAGGCCGTCAAATGTTGTGTACTTGCGAGGTGGTGTTATTTGCATGTAGCGTACCGCTTGTTATGAGGCTTGAGCTCTTTTCCGCCTCTTTCGTGAATTATCGACCTAATTTGGGGTACTCGGCTTCTTTGATTGACCGAGTCTAGGATGCGAAACGTTTATCGCATGTCGAATCGGAACACGATTTATTC